>LPNX011188279.1:0-63157 GCA_001517045.1 Pseudotsuga menziesii
CTCTAATTAATATTTAGAACAATCACTGGTATTTAAATCATAAAATATAAGAATTACCCCGTGCTGCATCTAAAGTAATTTTAACTCTTGTTTTCCAATTTAGAATCTAAAAGAAAACTTTAAGGATAAAATGATATTACTACATTGGAATTTTGAGAAAATAAGAACAAAATGTGTGTCCATTCAACGACTGAAAATAAACAAATATATATGTGATCATATTATTTACCATAAATGTGGTCCCTTAGGGAGCCTCTAGACATGTGCTCGTAGATAAACATAAGTTCCTTGGACTTATTACAGTATCCCAGTAATGATACCAAGTTCCTATGATGGATTTTGGAAAGAAGATCAACCTGTTCATAAGAGAAACCATTTGCATAAATTTTAATGTACATGTGACTTTTTCCTTATAAATATGGCAAGTGGTTACACACTTGAATTCACAGTGAACCATGAAAAGTTTGAATTTAAGTACCTCGTTCTGAAACTCGTGAACTCCTTGTTTGGAGGACAATGATTGAACTTTTACCGCTACGTGTTTTCCTTCCAGCAGTTTTCAAAAGAACACCGATCCAAAGCCACCATGTCTGATTTTCTGACTAAAGTTTTGTGTGGCAGGCATAATCTCTTCCAGACTGAAGGCACAAGACCTTGAATTTGACATCGATCCATTGAGTAGTATGCAATCAATTAATGGAGTAAGGTTACTAATTTTGAAAGTGTCATTTTATAGCAACTTTTTATTAATGGTGATTTTTATAATTTTTATGATTTAAAAGTTTAGGATTTGTAATTTTCAGATAAATATTTGGTAACATTGTATTTTATTATTATAGAAATTACATTTATAATAGAAAAATCTACTTAAATTCACGACTCACGAATTATCATATAATAATATTTATAGAATTCATAGAAGATCATTACCGTGGTCCGTGAGATTCCGTGATACCTCTTCCACCCTATGACTTTTGGTGGGTGCAGACCCTTTCCTCTTGAATTTCTTCCGATAAACAACAAATCCTAGAACGATTATTACAACTCCACTTAGTGTTATTCTGAGGACAACCATCACTTTGTTCTTATTTGAATTTCACGGGTTACAACCCCCTTTATGCATACATATAAGATAGGGGTTGCCAGAGTAACCAAAATACATCAAAGGAGGAGATTCAACACAATTCATTATAATTGTTAGCTGCATTGTTATTATAGAAAATATGTAAATAAATTGTTAACCAGAGTAACCAATAAATTCCTGTTCAATACGAGTAACCAATAAGAAAATACACAAATAAATTCTCGTTCAATATGAGTAACCATAAAAGAGAAGATGATTACTTGAGCTTCAATGAAGAACTGTATAAAAGTTGCGCATGAATTACACCACTAAAATTATTGTTATGTATAAATTTGTCACAGGGACAAAAGGTGTTTCCTTATAAACCTGTCACAAAGGGAAGATAAAGCATTGTGGTACAATATTTTAGTAATTAGTTCTGGACAAACACAAACGTTAGGGAAAGGTGTAGACATACAACTGCAGGGGTGGAATTGGTATGTTCTTTGGTTGAGATGGTCCAATGGAGAGCCAATGTAATTATCAAATGCCACGACAACATAGGTTGCCAACTTAGGAGGGATAGATCCAAGTGTGTATACAATTTGCATGACCACTCCAAATGCACCATTTGCTAGTCCCTAATTGGACCCATAAATTGCAAGATATCATTACTCGATTCCCCATAAGTTAGATGGATAAAAGGTAGGCAACATAAAATGACATTTTTCTCACTAAACTCTCACTAGACTCTTCTCCCATTCCCTTCTATTAAAATGTGTCCATTTTCTCATTAAATTCATGATACTCTTAAAAGCAAATGTAAAAAATGGAAAATCCCCTTTCATATGCATATGGTTACAAAGAAGCTATCATACGTTAACGCTTCCTATTTACAATATAAAATTATATAAATTAAATTTATTCATTTTAAAATTTGTTTATAAAATTTTAAAATATAATATTAATGATACCTCAATTACGAGAAATCCATTGAAAAGTTGTGGATATAAAAGACCATCAGATTTCACAAATAAATAGTCCATTCACATCATGTAGAATGTCAAAAGATATTGCTCGAGAAGGATAGCTTTGTCTAGGTAGGTAAGGATCTAGCATGTCAACCTTGCCTCCCCAAAAGTTAATTGCAAGTTTTATTGATCGAGAAACATGGCGTTCCCTTGCATAGCTAAATGATGGTTTTATTGANCCTTGCATAGATAAATGATGGTTTTATTGATCAAGAAACTTGCCTTGCCCCCTAAAGAGTTCCTTGGTAGTTGGAAAGGGTACATTGTGGCCTATCTTAAATATTAAACTTCTACTTTACGATCAACTAACAATAATGTGATGTTCACATTGGCGTTTAGCTTGAAGTTGCTAAAATAAACTTGCTACTCTTGCGATAACTTTACAAGGTAATTGGATATTTCAAAGATAACTTTGCTACTTCAATGAAGAGGATACTGGTTGGCCATATCAATAATAGTCGGGGATAAATTTGCTATTCTTGTGAAGAGGATAGTGATTGGCCAAGGATAGTCATCGTTTGGTAACGACAATGATGAATGGTTATTTAACATAAAATTGTGTTTACAAACATCTAAGTAGAGGAAGATGTTAGACTCATTGATCCCGACGTATTTCACTACTTCAAGTTAGCCACAAGAGGGCACAAGTGTCCTTTTCCAAATGTGATAGTGGAGGAAAATGTCGGACATAGCGGTCCCAACAAACAATATCATAATATATGTGGCAACAGGCACAGAGGAAAATTCAATGCTAGTTGCGTCCTTTCCAACATTTAATCTTCCAATTGTTGCTATTCTTATATTTTGACAGCCAAAGTATTCAAACAAGCACAAAATAACTTCTGGAAAATCTTTGTTCTCGCTACGATTTGGAAATTACTGGGTTAGCTTCGAGTTGCTTTCTAATCTAGGGATTTTATAATAAAAAACCTAAAAGAAGGGATTCATAACATTTGGCAGTCCCAGGGATAGGCGTCTGTGATTAAATATCAGTTCGATTTCGAAGTTTAGAATGTGTTGGTTTTACTTTAAACAACTCAAAACTCATGAAAATTGCACCCATTAAGTCTATTTTCCTAATGGATAGGATATTCCATCATTTTTTTGAGCTTATCACACCATGAATACGCTTTCTTTGAGGTGATTTGTGATTTTCTCACCAATTTTGTGTAGTTACATCAATTCACTCTGATTTTGTAGTAGCGTTATTTATGATTTTGCGGTGGGTTTATTATCCTTCATTCTCCACGAACATAGTAACTAATTACATCTTGTATTTTCAACAAATTTAAAGGTTTGGAGTAGATCTATTAAAGAAATTCACCATGAGTTTGCCTACGGAGCAATCCCGTCCAAACGGAAATTTTAGCAGGTATATATGAGTTTGGATGGGAGCCTCACCAGATGCATCCCTAAGTAAAGGACCCACCAAGCACAACTACGCCACCACCACCATTAGTCCTTCCTTGATAGTTAGGTAAAATAAATATGCTCCTTTTATCTAATTGTCTTTGTAATTCAAGGGTTATCTTGGTTTGTATTTGCTGAAAATAAATTAAATGAAATGACAAATTCCGTGCGTGAAGGTTCAGAGATATTTCTATCACAATGTCATCAAACTTGACAACATGGAGAAATTGATCGATTGCTTGCTCATATGTTCAGGTATGTTTGCTCATATGTTCAGGTATGCTCAGGCGAGACACGGGAAGACGAACTTAAATTCACAGAAAGCACTCTGAAGCTTCGTTACTTTATGGATCCAAAGCATATTTGAAGTCTTGAAGTATAAATTCGATTGAAATTTGTGAAATTTATTTGTTATTGCAAGCATGTACTAAAAATAGTGCAAAGGTACTATTTTTAAATTAGAGTCCTCAGACTCGGCCTTTTAAAGGATCTTGGAACATCTGTAGCACCTGCGAAAGGAGGCTAGGGTTAGTATGATTGAGAACCCACTTTCTCATTTTTGCACAGGGTAAAGACAGGCCTAGAAGATACATTGTGTGTTGTTTCCTAAAGAAATCTTAATGATATTGTGTACTGCAGGCGGACTATGTGTTGGTGGGTATTATTGTATCCTTAAAGCGATATGGGGTGCATGAACTGAAGGAAAAATGGGTTGGTTTTTGAAGTCCTACTTGTAAGTAATAGGTTGACTTGGCTACAGGAACAAGCCCTAGACCCAGAAATAGGGAAGGAATAAAATTCCATAGAACGCATTGTGATTCGAAAACAAGATCTTTGCTACTCTATGGCGTTAACATGAATTGCATAAAGAGCATGAATGAAGCTCACAAATCCACAAGAAGAGAACCAAATAGCATAGACAATACGCACATAAAGACAACAAGTTGATAATGGAGTTCGTCCAGGATGGACTACGTCTCCGGGCCTGCTTCTCAATAGGAGGGCCGATCTATAATCTCAGCATAAGGAAAAATACATGGCAATGATACAATGATACCTTGGCGATAATGGTCAGGAAGAGAACCGCTGCCTAAAACACAACAAGACTGCTTCCAACAACTCCGAAGCCTGAAGACGGTGTAAAACGAGTATAAACACTCGTACCTTCCTCCTACAGAGCTACGCAATCTCCCTTCTCTCCTTTAGATACAAAGTCTCCACTCCAAAGCATGAATGGCAAATGGCAACTAAGGGGGCTTATATAGCCATGACTTGCCCCTCTTCACATTTTCCTCATGTTCTCTTTGGTTACAACAAATTTTGCCCAAGAAGGCATATGGTTCCAACTCCCCACACTTGGTTAGGCTCTTCTTAAATTATGTAGTTGACATAGTTACAACTATGCAAACCACATTTTATATTTTTAGAATATTACAATAAAATTCTTTTCCCCCAAAACCACATGGTTCATTGAACCCACAATATGGTTTTTTTTAAAACAAATTTGTTATAACGTAACTTGTTTTTAGACCCACTTATAACCCATTTTCTATAGTTTGTAATTCGACATGTGCTGAAATAGAGCACGGGCTCCCATGCTGGTCGGAGCTCTCGGTCACGTTGGAGGAAGAACCAAGGTCGGGGCTAAGCCCCGGCTCCTTTGGGGCTCGAAATGTCACTTTAAATAATATTATTTCCATGCATTATACAAAGAACACTACCAGCGTAGTTGGTAAAGGTGAAGAGACAGAGTATGGGAGGTCAGGAGTTCCAAACCGGCGGAGCAGCAGCATTTTGGTGAACTTCAATCAATATTGGCCAATCCGGTGCTGCCACATGGTAGTTCCAAATTGGTCCACCTCAACGCCCAGTTAGCTGCCAACTCATCTGTCGTACTGCCAACTAAGTTGTGCAGTCACCTCCATACTGACATGTGTCGCATTCGGATTGGTATATACTACTGACTGGATTGCCACCTCATCATCCGTACATGACACGTGTTGCATCCTGATTGGTCTGTACTGCTGACTCGATTGCCACCTCATCGTCCGTACATGACACGTGTTGCATCATGATTGGACCGTACTGCTACCTGTCTGTGTATACAACTGCGACGTCATCTGTCCATAATGTATGGATTCCATGTGTCACCTTGTCAGTGGTGCCACGTGGCACCTCTTTTTCCCATTTTGCCTGTTGACCTCATAGAACAGAACGCGATAACTTTCTCATACGGAGTCCATTTGAGGTGAAATGAACACCATTGGAATCGTCTCGACGAGCCCTTCGATATGGTGCTAGTTTTACTGAGATTGGAGGACTTCAAAAAAATTTCCTTCTTGGATCCTCTTGGATGATTCCTCGCCACTGAGAAGTTTTTGGCCTCCAAAAGCCTTTACTAATCAACAGATATGTGAGGGAATTTCTCCCTCACTTTCTCCTTCTCAATCCACTTGGCTTTGCTTGGATGAGTGCCTTTGATGCCCACTCGAAGATAATCAACATCACCTCTACGAGAAGTCCTTGTCCTTCTGTCCAGGATGACATCTTCCTGTAGCTCATCCATGTACTCAGGAGCAAATTCATCAACTGATGGCAATGAGACATTCTCCCTTTCATCCATGATCATGGGAGGCTCATAGAGTTTCAAGTTCTCCACGTTCACCACTGAGTAGATCTGCATGTATGGCGGTAGCTCTAAGCGAAAGGCATTCGTCCCAATCTTCTCCAAGATGGTGAAGGGACCATATCTGATGGGCTTGAGCTTCTTGCCTTCTCTGTTTATCCTCTCCTTGCTGATGTGAAGCCACACTTGATCTCCCACCTGAAACTGATGATCAACTCTATGCTTGTCATGGCGAGCCTTGTACTAGGCTTGACTCTTCTCCAACTTCTCTTGCACTGCTTGATGTACCTGTTGAACTCTCTGAATGAACCTATGGGATTTGTCTTCATCGTTGGAAGTGCTTGAACCAACCTCTCTCCCATAATTCAAGTCCAATGGAGTCTTTGGCAAGTACCCAAAGCATGTCTCAAATGGCGAGCTCTGAGTGGAAGAATGCATAGCCCTGTTGTAGGCATGCTGCACATACTAGATCTGTTCATCCCATAACTTAGGATGCTTGTTGCAATAGCCTCGAAGCAAATGGACAACTGTCCTGTTGACTACCTCTGTCTGTCTGTCGGTCTATGGATGGAAAGTGGTGCTCCTCTTCAGCTTGGTGTCCATCATACACCATAACTTTGTCCAAAACTCTCCAAGGAATCGGGAGTCCCGATCCGAGATAATGGACGTAGGAAGTCCAAAGTGAACCCATACATGGTGAAAGAAGAGAGAAGCAGCCTGCTCTGCAATGACCTGCTTTTTACATGGCATAAGAATGCACATCTTGCTAAACCTATCCACGACCACATACAAGTAGTCATGACCCCTTCTAGACAGAGGAAAACCCCCCACAAAATCCATGGAAATGCTTTCCCAAGGATGGGAAGGAACAGGAAGTGGTGAGTATAGCCCCAATTTTCTATTAGTGGGCTTACAAGTAGAGCACATCACACACCCCTTTACATATTTTGTTACAATGTCTTTCATGTGAGGCCAATACACGAGTCTTTGCAAATGAGCCAAAGTCTTACCTACCCCAAAATGCCCTGATACAAGAGAAGTATGAGCTTCTCGTATTACATGGACTCTTTCACTGATAGGAACACATAGCTTGCCCAAATGATAGAGCAAATTTCCTTGCAAAAAGTAGTCTTCCACCTGTGTGCCATTGGTTAGCTTCTCATAAATCTCCTTGAAATCATCATCAGTAGCATACTGCTCAATATAAATTTCATGGGATAAAGAAGCATTTTTCAAAACAATAGATGCAACAATAGGAAGTCTAGAAAGCATATCTGCCACTTTGTTACTAGTACCCTTCTTGTACTTGATCACTAGATGGAATTGTTGAAGAAATCCCATCCACCTGAAATGACGAGCTTGCTGGAGCTTAGTATGGGACTGGAGATACTGCAAGGGCTGATGATTAGTATGGATGATCGTCTCCTTACCCATCAAGTAGTGCTTCCACTTCTTGACACACTGAACCAAAGCATACAACTCTTTGTCATAAGTGGGGTAGTTGATCACTGCTTGAGTAAAAGTCTCTGAATGGTAGAAAATAGGCTTGTGGTGCTACATCATTATTGCCCCCATGGCATATCCACTGGCATATGTCTCTATCTCAAATGGCTGCTGCAAATCGGGCAAGGCTAGGACTGGGGCGGTGCTGATCTTTCCCTTCAATGTGTCGAAGGATTTCTGCTGCTTACCTCCCCACTAGAAGGATTTCTTCACACTTGTTAAGGCATGCAAAGGAGATGCTATGTATGAGAAGTTCTGAATGAACCTCCTCCAATATTGAACATCTCCTAAAAATATTCTCACTTCAGTAGCGTTAGTAGGCTTAGGCCAATTGACAATTACATCAACTTTTGAAGGATCAATTTTTAAATTTCCACCTCCTACAATATGAAGCAAGTAAACTAATGAAGTTTTTCCAAATTCACACTTTGAAAATTTTACATACAATTTCTCCTTTTTCAAAGTATCTAATACTTTCTTTACATGCCCCACATGTGCTTCCCAAGTTTTGCTAAATACCAAGATACCATCTAAGTATACAATGAGAAAATCATCTAAGAATGGCTGGAAAACCTCATTCATTACCCGCATGAAGGTTGCAGGTGCATTGCAAAGCCCAAAGGGCATCACCAACCACTCAAATAGACCTTGCTTGGTCTTGAAGGCCATCTTCCACACATCACTTTCTACAATTCTGATCTGGTGGTAGCCACTGCGCAAATCCAACTTGGTAAAGAACATAGCATCTTTCAACTGGTCGAGCAAGTCATCTATGCGAGGAAGCGGGTATCGATTGTTGATCGTGATCTTGTTGAGAGCCCGATAGTCAACGCACATCCTCCATGTGCCATCTTTCTTCATAACCAACACAATCGGCGAACCACATAGAGAGGAGTTGGGTCTGATCACTCCGTGGTCCAACAAGTCTTGAACCTGCTTCTTAATCTCTGCCATTTCAACTGCAAACAACCTGTACATGCCCACATTAGGAAGAGGGGCATCCTGCTGGAGATGAATTTCATGTTGAATCTCCCTTTTGGGAGGCAAACTTGTAGGTTCCTGAAATATTTCATCATAGTTAGCCACAATATCAATCATAGCCTTTTTATGAGAAGGATCACAACCTTTGAAAGCATCGGATGCTTCAGCATCTTTTGCTCTCACAACCATGAGCATGTATCTCTTATTAGCATTGATGAGTCTCTTCATCTGTCCTACACTAACAAGAGTGGTGTTAGCCTTCATACTGTGAGCTCTCACGATGTACTCCACCCCATTTTTGGTGAGATGGTACTTGTTCTCATGACGGAAGAATACTTCTTTTCGATCATACAAGTATGGGCTTCCCAATACGATACCGCAGATGTCAAGAGGAACAACATCTAAGTCCACCTCATCGATCAACTTTGAAGCAATAGCAAACCTTAACCTTCATTGCTTAGTCACCTGTAGCTTAGCATTATCACACACCCATCCAAGAGGATAAGGCTTGGGGTGAGGTTTAGTCTGTATGCCCAACTTCTTAACAACTGATTCTGAGATCAAATTTACTTGAGAACCTGGATCAAATAATGTTTCAATCTTTGTATGCTTAGACACAAATCTGATGTGAAACAACTCACTTCTTCTTTTATCATTTTCTTTAGAAACATGAGTAGAACTTGAACCAGTATGAGTAGTTTCGTTACATTGCATTCCCACGGCTGTAATCCTGGTTTCGTCACCTGAGTCGGAACCCAAATCTCGTTGCGCTGTTGCAACGGTCTTTTTCTTCTTTTTTCCTCCATAATGCTTTGGCCTCTGTTTAGGATGCAACTTCCAACAACTTTCTTCATCATGCCCATCAGTGTCGCAATGTTTGCAATGGAGCTTTCCTCCTTCCTTCTTGGCAATAGCTGTCTTCTTGCTCTTGTCTTTCTTTTTGGACTTGTGGTTTTTGTTGGGCTTGAAAGGCTTCTTCAGATGGTCTTCTTGCAAATGCTTCCCCCTGCTCTCAAGATGAGTAGCCTGAACACTTGCTTCATCCACACTAGTAGGATTCAACAACAGCAAAGTATGGCATAGATAATGATGAAGAGCACCATTGTACTTCAAAAGAGTGTCAGGAGAATCTAAAGAAATATTCAACTCTAAAGCTTTGTTTCTAAATTCTTCAGTAAAATTATGAACACTCTGACCCTTGCCTTGTCTAAAACTTTTCCAATCCATCATAGCCTTTTGAACATAACCCAACGGATAAAATTGCTTACGTAAAGCAGAAATGAAAGAAGACCAAGATGAGAGAAGATTACCCATTTGTTTGCTACCTTGCTGAAGCTTGCTTTCCCACCATACAAGTGTGGTGCCTATCAGCTGAAGTCAAGCCAACTGAATCTTCACATCTTCTTCTTTGATCTGCTGGACTCGGCAATAGACCTCAATTTTCCTTATCCAATTGTTCAACTTCTCTACATTCGCTTCCCCATTGAACATGGGAAAATCAAACTTCACATCGAGCTTCAATAAGGGCTTCTTTTGAGGCTCTTTGTGAGGAACCTTGGAATGCTGAGAATGAGATGAGGAAGAAGCACTTGAACTTGTGCTTGAAGCTGAAGGTGAAGAGGGAGGCTCCGGAGGCTCTTCGCCACCTCCTCCTTGGTTAACTGAAGTGTTGCCTTCGTCCTTCACTTCTTTGTCTTCCTTCTTTACTTCACTGCATTTTCTTTCTTTTGCCATGCGTTCTTCATAGTCTGCAAACAACTTGTCTACCTTGTCGACCATCATGTAGAAGACCTTGTGAAAGTTTGCCTCCATCTCGATGCAGGAATCATTAGCATCCATCTTCCTCCTTCGGTGTGCACGTCCGATCTCAGAATTGTAAGGCTCTAATGTACCCTCACCAGCTTGCAGTTTAGCCCTCATGAGCATCCACACTCACAATCCAACGTCAAATAGTCCTGCTCTGATACCACATGATCCGAAAACAAGATCTTTGCTACTCTATGACGTTAACATGAATTGCATAAAGAGCATGAATGAAGCTCACAAATCCACAAGAAGAGAACCAAACAGCATAGACAATACACACATAAAGTCAACAAGTTGATAACGGAGTTCGTCCAGGATGGACTACGTCTTTGGGCCTGCTTCTCAATAGGAGGGTCGATCTATAATCTCCGCATAAGGCAAAATACATGGCAATGATACAATGATACCTTGGCGACAATGGTCAGGAAGAGAACCGCTACCCAAACCACAACAAGACTGCTTCCAGCAACTTCGAAGCCTGAAGACGGTGTAAAGTGAGTATAAACACTCGTACCTTCCTCCTGCAGAGCTACGCAATCTCCCTTCTCTCCTTTAGCTACAAAGTCTCCACTCCAAAGCATGAGTGGCAAATGGCAACTAAGGGGGCTTATATAGCCATGACTTGCCTCTCTTCACATTTTCCTCATGTTCTCTTTGGTTACAACAAATTTTTCCCAAGAAGGAATATGGTTCCAACTCCCCACACTTGGTTAGGCTCTTCTTAAATTATGTAGTTGACATAGTTACAACTATGCCAACCACATTTTATATTTTTAGAATATTACAATAAAATTCTTTTCCCCCAAAACCACATGGTTACCCACAATATGGTTTTTTTTTTAACAAATTTGTTATAACGTAACTTGTTTTTAGACCCACTTATAACCCATTTTCTATAGTTTGTAATTCGACATGTGCTGAAATAGAGCGCGGGCTCCTGTGCTGGTCAGAGCTCCCGATCACGTTGGAAGAAGAACCAAGGTCGGGGCTAAGCCCCGGCTCCTTTGGGGCTCGAAATTCCACGTTAAATAATATTATTTCCATGCATTATACAAAGAACACTACCAGCACAGTTTGTAAAGGTGCAGAGACAGGGTATGGGAGGTCAGGCGTTCGAAACTGGCGGAGCATCAACATTTTGGTGAACTTCAATCAATATTGGCCAATCCGGTGCTGCCACGTGGTAGTTCTGGATTGGTCCACCTCAACGCCTAGTCAGCTGCCAACTCATATGCCGTACTGCCAACTAAGTTGTGCAGTCACCTCCGTACTTACATGTGTCGCATTCGGATTGGTCCGTACTGCTGACTGGATTGCCACCTCATTGTCCATACATGACATGTGTTGCATCCTGATTGGTCTGTACTACTGACTGGATTTCCACCTCATCATCCGTACATGACATGTGTCGCATCCTGATTGGACCGTACTGCCACATGTCTGTCCGTACAACTGCCACGTCATCCGTCTGTATTATACGTATGTTGGATTGGAGTTGGAAGGGTACAACTACAGGGAAGGTGCAACGATATATCAACAAGGCATGATAGTTCTCCCGCTCCACAATACGTCAGCTTGTTCATCTCTGGTCTGCAACCTGCAGAGTAATGAATGATCAATTTAAACCTTATCCATGTAACCCACGTCTCATGTTTCAGAGGTTTCGTTTTTCAGTCTCCTTCATGTTTCATAGGTTTCATGTTTTAGAAGTTACATTTATGATCATTTCAGCTAACTACGAACATCGTTCCAATCAGTTTGAGGTCGAATAAATCAACCAAGGTCGAAAATCATGCCATTCAAAGCAATAATTTTGATTCATAGTCGGAGTAATTTTGATTTATTTATTTTTCAGGTAGAACAAACAATCCCATCACAATGGATATGTCAACCCTTTTTCTTCTAGCCAGGGATATCATGTGGCTTGGATCCATGAGAAGAAGGAAGAGGAATCAACTCACCAGCTTCTGGTAATAATAAAAAAGAGAGGGGTCGAGGAAATGCTTCCCCTTTTGCAAAATATGATCGGTGGAGGGCTCGTGGCATATAATGGAATGGTGGAAGCTACAGATCCTTGGCATCTCCTAAATTCTCATACACCTGCTAAAGAAATTACTCAATGGTACTCTGGTGCATCTTATTGCCAATAACTAGAAATGGGAAGATGATTTACATCACTTGGAATCCCTTTTGCCAAAAATTTCCACCATTTCCCCCTCTCATGTGTGTAGAGATCCCAACAAGTTGGCAGACTATCTAGCTAACAAAGGAATCGATAGGAAAATCACTCGGGTAATCCAACAATGACATGAGATTATAGATCCCTCTCTTAATAAAGTCAAAACATAGCAAAGAATGACAACTTATGATAGTTTACAACCAAAGATGATTAGAGGTAACTTAACTTACCCTAGCCCATCATTGAGGGAAGGTCCAAAATCCCATTAAGGGAAAATATGAAATCCCATCGCCCGGGAAGTTCTAAATCCCATATCTGAAATCCCATCGAGGGGAGGTCCGAAATCCCATCAAGGGAGGATATGAAAGTCGATCTGGGAAGGTACGAAAGACCATCAAAAGATACTCTAAAATCCTATCGAGGGAATGTCGAAAATACCATCCAAGAAAAATATGAAAGCCCATCAGAGAAAGTTCAAAAGACCATATGAGGAAGGTATGAAAAGCAAAATGCGGGAAGATCTGAAATCCTATAAGAGGCAGTCCCAAAATCCCATATAAGAAAGTCTCAAAATCCCGTCAAAGGAAGATCCAAAAGCCAATTGGACGAAGATCCAAAAGCTGATCGGACGAAGATCCAAAAGTCGGTTAGGACGAAGGTATGAAAGCCAATTAGGAAGATCATAGTACTGTTATGTGAAATATATTTGGTCAAAACTTCTTGGTTTTCCAATCAAGGGCAGGAGTTTTTTTTTTAGTTTTTGGTTATAGAACTTGAAGCAAGTGATATACTATGAGGCTTTAACTGGATAGGATGGTTTTGGTAGGCGAGACAGGGTACTCATGTTTTGTAATTTTACGTTTTTATTACACTAATAATATTAGCTTATATAAAAATTACAGTTGCACTTATTGATTCTATAACAAAACTCTATCTGGGCTAAAAACTGTAAGATAATTCACAATTCATACAAAGGAAAATGATCTCTATTTGATGGAAGAATCAATATTCTTTTTGTTTCTAAAGACAATTAAGACTGCAAAAGTTTCAACTCCGTCTGACAATTACTAAACCCATTACTAACAGGCACCTTCATTCCAAGATTTAAACATCATTAGATGCAATTTAACATTTTTTCAATCTTCTTATATCAATCAAAATTACACACCACCCAAAGGTTATGTTGGTATGTTTTTAGCCCCAAATCATTTTTAATATTTTACAATTCTTGCACGGAATTTCGAAATAATAGGTATGTACTTTCTCCACATTTTTAATATTTTACAATTATTGCACAAAATTTCGAAATAACAGGTATGTACTTTCTCCACAAACAATCCCTTATTGCTTGGTTATAGAAAAATAAAGACATCGGAGACATTAGAATGTTGGAAGCAAAACCAATTAAAAGAAGGGTCTTGGTGGAAGATGGATCTGCGCCAGAGATTCTTGCTGTAAAAGATGAGTTTGGTCCTGGAAGAGGGGTATATCTCAAAGATTCTTGCTTAAACAAGACACATACCATTGTGACATTTTTTGAGTGGATCCCCTTCAACATATGTGTCACAGCTTGCTATGATTATATGGCCTATGCAATTAGCTTGAATTACCAAAAGTTGGACTCTAAGGAAACCATATTAATTTTGCACCATAAAGCATAGTGGATAGAATGCTATCGTGATATAATGCCATGATCTTAATAGTTAATTTTATACGAATCTCTTAATAAATATATAAGAGACAAAAATAAATAGAGATAAATATTGTTTTTTTAAATGCTAAAAAAAGTTTAACTTTATATAAATATTGTCTCTAAACATATTTGAAGAGAAAGTGGCGAGATAAAATATTAAATTCTTCTATATGAATACCAATATATATATATATATATATAATATATATTCACATATTAAATAAAATATCAAGTAATTTAAATAAATGCATATGGATATATTCTAGTAAGTGTAATACTATTATTATTATATTTTATCTTATATTATGAATGTGTTATTCCATATATGAATGTTATGTAACAAGTAGAATGTTTTTAGGAAATAATAAAGAAGTTGTGCAACAACCATTAAGACCATTAAAATATTAGTTAAAGGCTTTAAAGAACGTTTAAGAGTGGATCTTCAAGGGAAGATATTTGGCGATTATGAGGAGGAGATGGATCTTTTCAATTGACTGTAGGAAGGGAGATTGTTACATCTATGCAATTATAATGGTTTGGATGGGTTAAGAGGACGAGTTCAAAAGGGAGCTGCCCAAGGAAGTGCTAATTTACGCAACTATATGTTGGCATAGCTAAGTTTTCTGATTAAATTTTTCATACGGTCTTGTTACACCCTTTTGGCGCATCTCTTGTATACCAGCAACATAAAAGGAATTGTTTATTGAAAATTGCATGTTATTCTTTTTAATTGCACAACAAATTTTTCCATGGTGTTCCATTATGCATGTAGATAATGACTTGTTATGTGACATTTGTGAAAGTTCAGAGGAGAGGAAAGGACTTATGGGAAGAATTTGAACTTTATCTTCCAGATTTACTTGTTGGCATATCTATTGATGTTTCCTTGGTTGGTTTGTTGGCACCATTTGTTTGGTTTGGATAGTGGTGGGTTTGTATCTTGTATTTAGCTAATGCATGCCTCTCAAAATAGAGTGAGAACATAGATGGATTTAAGTTTGAACCGTGGACTTGGTTCAAAAATTGTAAGCAAGTCAGAACCTCTTAAACCATGGTGAAAACAAAGATTGTTTGCAGGTAATTAGAGCCAACATTCATACTCAATGTATTTAGTGAAGTATGGTTGTATTGATCTTTGTATATGTTGTTGCGCATGAGTGAGTGTTAATGCATGCCTTCCGCTAAGTCATTAGGAGCATAAATTAGTTTGTACACCTAATATAGAAAGACAAAGGACAACCATCCACCAAACAAGCCATGCAAGAATAAATGGCAACCGATGTATCCAATATATGTGACCAAACACAATGTTATTAGTAATTTCAAAGTCTAAAAATTGCTAATAGAATCTTGTAGATAAAATGAGGCGGTAAATATTGTTTTGTCTCCACAAATGACAGATATTCTAAACTAACTTAACTCATTGATAGTTTAATAGATGCTTCTATGTGACAAGAGTTATCAAAGAATGATTCAAAGTGAAAATTTTGACTTGTCTATATGCATATATAACTTTGCTTGCAGAGACAACTTTGCTCAGCTTTTGCAGACTTAAAAGTGAGAAGAAGATTAAAGATCCCCTACCAACCTCAAAATATTTATTTATGGAGAATCAACATTTTGTGGAGTGAATGGATGAGTAAAGGAAAAACAAATGAACTTTGAAGGGGAGAATGGTAGTAACAAGTGAAGGTGAAAGGAAAGGAGTAGTAGTGGTACCCCTCATCTCATCAAATTGTTCAACAGTTCAGTCGATCAAGATTCTGATCAGTAAAGAGTTCTTATCAGAGTAAGCATGTGGAAATTTGGAGTACAAGCACTATAGATTTCCTAATATAGGATACATGCCAATCTGCTAACCCTTTTTACACTCAAACCCACAACCCAAAAATCAAATACCATGGCATGACCAAGCTATGGATTTTGCTTAGGCTAAGATTCACCACGACACAATATTTTCAACACAGAGCTCTATGACAGGAGGAAATAAAGGGCCTTAAAGGTCAATCCAGAAAGTAAATGAATTATCACCCATTCTGTAATACCTTGGATCAGTGTTGGAATTTCATTTCATAGCTTCCCTTCAGACTAAATGTTTTTGAGGTTTTGAATTTTTATCTTCTCGGTCACAAACGTTTTGTTGAAAAAATTACCATTCAACCCTAAAGATTTACTCAAAAATGTACACTTCAATAATAAAGAGTTTAATATTAACTAACAATTACCACCATTATGAATCAACAAAACGTAGAACCAATGTTACAGCATATGGAATGCAACATACCAAGTTTTGCAAGGTTAACATGTGAGTGACAACTCTAATTGAAGTTGCAACCTTTTAAACCAAAGAAATACTTCAACATTAGGAATTGAGTTATAAAGGATAGATAAATACAACATGGCTCTTTGTGAAGGTAATATTGTATTATAAGATTCTCTCCTTCCTTTGCCAAAAAAAGTTTAATAAGTTGTTTTTACCAAGTATGTATTGTTTGGATCTCTCAATTATTATTACAAGTAAAAGCCCACAAATCATTGAGAAGTGGAGTTTTGTATGTATTATCCATGATAAACTTTGGTCTAAATAAAAATAAATAAATTTGTTATGTTTTCTAATACCAATAATTTATCTTATTATATTATTATTAAAATTATTCAAAAAAATAAATAGAACATCTTACGAAAATTCCCATTTGAAATCAATAAATCAGCATGAAGAGATCAAATTTCTCTTTGCCACTCAAGAAGACCAACTTGAAAGTGTAAATCCATGATACTCAAAGTATGCAAATCATAATTAGGACTCAAAGTTAGAGAAAAATCATTTGAAATTCATGAGGAAGTTCTCACCTTTAAGGTCCATAACATGTATATTACAAAAATAGTTATATGAAATTTAACAACTAGTGCTGGTAAATTTGGAAGTCTATCTTACACGTAGCTATCTTATAGAGAATAGAACATTAGAGGAAATTTCAACTCAAAATGGGCCTTTTAACTCTAATTCAAATTCGATGTCATCATGTGTCAGCCAATGAAATTGCTTTAAATTTGAAATACCGTATAGGTCTTAAACAATTTTTTAATATAAATTTGGGGATAGGTATCATAAAAAAACTACTTTTTTGTTCGTATTTTTGACATATCTCCCTGTGTTTTTACTCAAATTTAGATCGGGAGACCTCGTTGGATGTGAAATTCAATTCTACATCCAACGAGTACCCACTAGGCATACTTTTGATGGGCCCCGCTTCCCTAAAAACAAGAAATACCTAAAAAAATGTGATGATGATGTCATCATCACGTTTTTCAGGTATTTCATGTTTTGGGGGTAGAGGGTCCTGTCAAAAGTATACCGAGTGGATACTCGTTGGATGCGGAATTTAATTTTGCATCGAACGAGCTCTCCTGATCGAAATTTGAGTAAAAACATAAGGAGATATGTCAAAAATACAAACAAAAAAATAGTTTTTTTCTTTTCTTTCTCCAAAATTAATAAATATTATTTTATTATTTTAACTATTATTTTAATAATTTTCCTTAGAAGGCCCATTTTGAGTTGAAATTTCCTCTAATTATTTTTAAAATCAAGATTAGCATTAAAGTATACAAATATTTAAATTATATTTTTATGTGAGTGACATATGAAAAATTGAACTCGTCTTTTAATCATCCCATCCTTTTAAAGTTAACCGGGAACTCATCCTATGTGTTTACGCTCACCTTATGCATGTTTTTAACGACTGACACTGAAGGGACCACCCAATGATTCAATCATTTTAAAGTTAACATGGGAACTCCTCTTATGTTTTTATGCACACTTAAAGCATGTTTTTAAACCCCGGTACTAAAGAGGCTACCCAATAAAAATTAATAACGATTTTAAAAGAAAATTAAACTTCAAAAATACGTGTTTGTGAAATATTTACTCGTTCAGTTATACAGTTTGATCAAAATTTTAATCAGATTTAACAAACAAAATGACCTCTAACTAGCATTTTGACTGTCAAATTCCAACCTAGCCCAACTTGCACTGGTGGTTTCCTATAATGAATGACAAGATGGGGATCCGAGTAGGCAGGAAACTTCGCGAACACGATGTCGAGCAGGTAGGTAGGAAACTTCGCCAACACGGAGCTTGCATAGTCAAAAACCTCGTTAAACGAGCGTAATAGAACTTCCACAACACATTATACTTTGATACGTGATAATATTTTAATTAAAAAATAACCCACAATTTTTTAAACACATGGCGTGTTTTTTATTTTGTAGAGGGACGAAGAATCTGGAACACTGCTCTAGAAACGCATTCTCAGAGAAAAACGCCTATGGACGTAATTATAGCATAATCAAATTTATATAAAATTTGAAACATTTAAATGAAATACAAGTATTAGTCATATGAAAACTAATCTATTTTAAAAGAAAACTTAGATCTAGGATGAAATAAATTTCCGCCAGTCCCTTTACTAAGTGGGGGCTCAATTTCATGGATATCAACCTAGCTTCAGCTGGGGGGCATCATCATATTATCGTGGCTATTGACTACTTCACGAAATGGGATGAGGCTATGCCTACAGTTAAATCCGACGGTGAGACAGCCGCACACTTCATATTCAACTAGATTATTACTCGGTTTGGTATTCCGAAAGAGTTTGTCACTGACCATTGTAGGCACTTTCAGAATCGGATGATGGAAGAGTTGGCCTCGAAGTTAGGGTATAAGCAGGAGCATTCCTCTTCTTATTACCCTCAAGAAAATGGACAGGTTGAAGCAGTGAAAAAATCACTCAAGTCCATTCTCCAACGAACCATCGTACAAAGCAAGACCAATTGGCATATCATGTTATATCCTGCTTTGTGGGCTTATAGGACTGATGTTAATACTGCCATGGGTTTTTCTCCATATCAGCTTGTACATGGAGTGGAGTCGGTATTGCCGGTTGAGTGCGAGATCCCTTCTTTGAAGCTAGCCATAGAGCTCTTACCAAACACTTCCCCATTGGAGGAGCGTTTGGTCCACTTAGAGCAGCTTGATGAGCAACACCGATACGCCTTGGTGGCTCTAGAAGTGAATAAGCGTCGCGTTAAGCTCTAGTATGATAAATCTATCCGTCCAAGGAAGTTTAGTGAGGGAGATTTGGTCCTTTTGTGGGATTAAGCTAAAGAACCCTTGGGGGTAGGAAAATTCAACCCCATGTGGTATGGTCCTTACGTTGTTAAACGTGTGTTAGAGAAAGGTGCTTATGAGCTAGTAGATTATGAGGGGACAGCCTTGGCAGAGCCTAGAAATGGGCTCTATCTTAAAAATTACTATGCATGATTTTCAGCCAGGGCTTACTATTGTATATTATTGTACAGTATTTTGCATAGTTAGGTTTTTCTTATGGTGATCGAGTTTGTTGATTAGCTTCCATTTCTTATGGCAGATGTCAGGGGAGTCTTCCATCTTTATAGGATTCACGGATGGTACAAGCCGTCACACTCAACACTTAGCCTCTACTGCTTGGGTGATTTATACTCCTACAAGTCAGGTATTGTCTTTAGGAGGCGTACGTTTACGACCCTCTTCAAACAATGTTGCTAAGTATAGTGCCGTTATCAAGCTTCTTTTTGATGCCATTTCACATGGTGTTCTCTCTCTTGAGGTATGTCTTGATTCGGAGTTAGTAGTGTCACAGCTTAATGGCTTGTATCATGTTAGGGATCCAACATTATTACGAATATTCTTACGTGTGAGATTGTTAGAATGGAAATTTGAAAATATAACATACATACATGTTCCAAGAATTAATAATCAAGTTGCTGACTCATATGCTAACTACATGTTAGATTGGCATTTGTTTCATAGACAGTAAGCTCATCACAAACATACATTTTTACACATGAAAATAAATAAATCGATCATAATAAAAGTTTTTCATAAACATCCAAAATGTGGTAATACATAAGTGTCATAATACAAAAATGGGGCTTCCGTGCCACCAAAATATAAATACACGGTATTGCAAAATGTATCACTCCCAAGTATCTAAGCCTAGGGAGGAGGAGGGGGTTTTGATCATGGAATGTCACAACGGCTCTAGCTAGCCATCGAAACAACTGCACCCATGCTTGTGGCACACCCACCACCTGGAATTGCATGGCCTTAGGCAAGTCCTCGACTTGCGCCATGGGTACCCTGTGTGTTAGCCGCACGAAGTTCGTATGAATGCTTTGGAGCGTCCACTCCGCATCCACACCCATAATGTCATCTCCTCTTCCCCTCTATCTATGACGAGGGAAGACTTCAAGCCGCCATAGTCCTACATTTGCATGCATATGATAGGATGTCACTATGTGTTGTCACGCAAAAACATGTCTTTTTGATTCCATATATCAAAAAACACAAAAAAATTAAATAACCCAAAAATTTTTAAAAGAGGGTTGGGATTCATTACCAATGTCACTGTATGTCGATCTTGGTGGTAGTGGCATGTCGAGGTCTCCCCGAAAATCTATTCCTGGATAGGGGTAATCATCGATGGCAACTATTTGTAGCCGCCACCATGGAAAGAAATCAGCTGGATAGGGGTTGGACACCCTACCTCCACCAAGTCTACACATCGCATATGCCCAACATCGTTGGGCCGGATCTCGAACATCGTGAAGAGGAACGTCAACTCTAGGGCTCAATCCTGGAACATGCTCAAAGAAGAACGTGCTCAGTATACTGCTGAAACCAAAGTTTCGCACCCTGCCCATCTTGCAGTCGCTGAGCTGTTGCTTCATGTTGTTCAACAGCGTAGTGCTCCAGTCGTAAACTGTGGGCCTCATGCACTCCACTGCATAGAACATCAAAGACTGCGAGGCCTGGTGGAGTGAGGCTAGCCCCACTATTCTGCCAAGTGTCAGTATAATGGCCTTTAGGCCTAGCACCTATATGGAGTTAGTTGGGATCTGACTCCCGACCTTCTCCGTGTCCGGATAATAGTACACTGTTATGTACTCATCTATAGTGAGGCCACCTTCGGGCCCACGAGAACGTAGGTTTACCACTTCCCCCCGTCGAGACAACCCAGTAATAAATTATATGTCCTCCACTTCTATGGTGAGGGACATCCCATCTATCTGGAAAGACTATGAGTCAGGATCCCAGTAGTCTACTAGCATCTGCAGCAGTCTTGGTTTGGCCCTTAAGCCACCAAGACACCAAAACTTGTAGAGCCCGCATGCACGTAAAGCTTGTTAAGCCATTAGATCAGCCCTTACTACCTCTTCTACATCCCCGTGCTCTCGGTCCCTCCATTCTAGAACCATTCTGTACATTTATTTCAAGTTTGTGTCATTAGATTACTTGAAAAACCTTAAACGCGGCCTCATACGCAATTGTTTGCTAAACAGCCGCATATGTACGTGCCTTTGAGGCCTTTTTCTGCGTATATCCATCCCTATACGCAGAAAAATCCTCGATTTTCGCATGGGCCATGGCGCATACTTTAGGATGGCCTAGAATCCAAATTGGACCATGTAAAATTGAAAAATTTGCATGAAAATGAAAGACCAGTGCATGGGTAATTACCTTGAAAAAACGGTGTCGGATTCTGCCGGCTGGATCTCCCGGAATTCGCTTTTGAAGTTCTAAGCTCAATTAGGTAAAAATTTCAAATGTTATATAATGCTTTGAATTTTTTACTATTTATAGAAATTTTTCAAAATTTTGAAAATTTTTACCCCCTTTTCTATATTTTGGACCGTTTCTAATCCTATTGGACCGTTTTTTGACTAATATATGATGTAGGAGACCTTTTTTAGCGTCGTTTCGACCGTTGTTTTTACCCGTTCGTGCCGATCTCAGCTATGATGTTTAAACTGGCATATAGGTTAGGTTTTCACCTCCGTTTGCATTTTACATGACCTTATGACCATTTCATTATAACCTTAGGTACGAACCCATTCTATCATGTCACGAAACCTTCTTACTGTTTAGAAGTGGCATGATGTGAATGGTAGAGCTTGACCTTACATGGGTACCCTAGTTAGCTCATTATTTGCATTTGGTGCCCATGCTGACAGTTTGTCTTTTAGGGTGTGGGAGTCCGTTGTATAGTACCACCATGACATTTCGCAAGAGCCTCATACTCCTCTTGATATTTTGCTGGCTTTTTCCCTCAGGACTCCCTTACGTCAAGTTGTAATTGCATTATCATGAGCATGCCTGCCTCATTGAGCCTTATGTTGGCTTCCCTGACTTTGAGTTTCAGCCATATAGCCAGAGTTTGTCTCATGTCTAGCCATGTAGAGCCATTTTATATATCCTTTACAGCTTGATTCCCTTTTACCAGGAGGGGACTTTCCCTCGAGTGTCGCTATCCTACACATGTGTCCTTGCATTGAGCATAGGTATGTTCCACTGCTTGGAACTAGTTTGTTTTCCCATTTGACACTCGTCTCCTCCTAGTCTTTAACTTTAAAGTAGTTTTATTCTTTTTCAATCTTTTTAAATATTTGAAAAAGTCCAAAAAAATTAAAAAACCAAAAAATCAGACAAGGAAAGATGTTATCTTTGGAAGCTGTCGAGTCATGTCTCCTTCGAACAGAGCACTGTATACCACATCCGTTGGTTGGGTTAATAGTTTGACTTTAGGAGTTGTACTTGTTTATTTGAGTTTATCTCCACCGACTGGTTAAGCTTCCAGTCTCTATGGAGCTTCTGTCAATGCCTCCTGTGTCGCAGAGATGTCCCAGTTTTGTATATCGAGTCTATGCTTCCTACATTCAGTCACCATTCGCCGTTATGCTCTTGTTCGAAGGAAGTTGAAACCTGAGTCGACCATTCCTCGGTTATCTTGACTTTGCATGTCGACCATTCTCGGTACAGTTACTGGTTCGTGCACCTTATGATCGAGTCCTTCCACATTATATATCTTTGCTGAGTACCTCATGTTGGATGATGGGGGATGCCTTAATGCCCTCCTTCCAGTGGATTTCATCCCATCGAATTTAGATCATTTATTTTGGGATTGGAATCTAGAGTCATTTTTGTGTGCCTTGAGACTTGCAGTCATCAGGGGTAGGTTGTCTTGCCATCGATAGTTTTTAGGAATGCATCAATGTCCCCTAATCGATGGATTCTCTCAAGTGTTCAACCTCAACACATTTATTCACACTTGTTAGTTTGCACTCTAGTACCTTGATTCCCATTTTCATTATCGGTGGGTGATCTCGCATTTATTAATGGTATACATCAATGACCAGTAATCAGATGATGGACTACTATGTTCGACCTCAACACCTCTATTCACAAAGTAGGACATGTACTCGTAGCGGTTTGTGTAGAAGACCTTCCATATTGGTGGCATCTCTTATATGCTACCTCCTTGATCGTGCCAGTGTTCATGAGATTTCAGCTCTCGTGACTTGATTCCAGTATATGTCAGACATTTCCAGCCATTATGGAGATCTTGATCCATTGTATATATTCAGCCATTATGGATATCATGATCCTTTGTATATCTTCATCATGGAGATTTTGATCTATGTATATTGTACATGGCGATGACCACTCATGTCATATTTTGTATCATGCCTATTCATGGCCATTGTACTCTTATGTATCTGGGACTGCTATATGTACTTAGAGTTATATGCAGAGTTGTATCGTTGTACTATGTTGATTGGGTGGCTGGTCTTCCACTGGGTTCTTCATCACTCCACTTCTGGGATGGACTTATAATGTATTTCGGCCATCGTATGACCCCTCTGACATCACACATTAGGGGGCATATGTTATAGCTGACTTTACCACACATGGTGAATCACACTTTTATGGCCTTCCCTGTCCCTCTGCAGACTCTTTGGACCCCATGGACCATTTTTTTACCTTTGATGTTTCCAATATCATCCCTAAAAACATGCTAAAATTTCCATACGCAACTTTTAAACCCTTTGTCGCGTATATACGCGGATTTGACCTCTAAAACCACGTACAACGGGATGTGTACAAAAGGCCAAATTCTTTTGGAGTTTTCCTTGATGTGGATCTGACTCACTTGTCTCCTGGCCTTCCCTATGCCTTGAGATCACTCGGATTCGACCCTTCATTACCCCATTGAAGAGCTATATAAGGAACCCTTTGGATACATTGAAGCATATGAGAAATTGAGAGCAAAGAAGCTATAGTCCATTGTTGCCGGAGCTTATACTTGAGTTTGCATCCCTTTGTCCCTTGGAGCACTTTTGTGTTCTTCCTAAGCTTGCCTTTTGCTTGTGAGCTTGCTATCAAGAGATGGAGGATTGAAGTGGTGGAAGCCCAAGTGGGGGACTCAGTTTCTCCGATTCACAGACGTGCCGACAGAGGTTGTCACTCTTGTAATATTTGTTTTTATATTAATAGAAATATATTTTCCTGTCCAATAATGTGTATTTGAATGAGTATTTTATCCATGGATGATTTCAAATGCTTATATTTTATTGATTATATATGCTAGAGTAGATCTAACACAAATATATATAGCATGCTTGTCTTGTTTGCTAATTGTTGAGGAAGCAATTTATCAATACAAGCTAGAGTTGGAAAGCTAAACGGGGATCTACATCAACCGTCTGGAATAAGGTATGAATCGTGATCCTTTAGTGTTAGATATTTGGTTTCTCTTACATATTGGAAAGGATTGATTTCTGGAGTCAAGTTGTCTGTTGTGGTACCCCAAGCCATAGGAATTTCTCTCTATAACATTGCATCTCTTCAAAAAAAAGAGTGGCCACAACTCATGGAGTTCTCCTTAGTGCAGCTACAAGATTTGTTAATAAATTTAGGGTTTCCCCTATATTCTCCAATAGTCTTCAATATCCAGCAAAAAAAAAAATTGCAGAGACAATTTACATCCACACTCCATTGCATGAGGGACAACTCTTCAGTGTTTTTTCCCAAGAGGAATCAAATCATTACCATAGAGTTTTCACAAATCTTCATGGGTCCAGTGTGGGAAAAGGATATTTAATGTACAACTCGGCCTCTGAGTCTGTGGCTCAACATATGAATTTCAAAATATTATAATGTACCAAAGGATCCGTATGAGTCTTTACCAATGCATCTTAATACGTTCACAAGAATAGAAGTCACAGCTCCACATCCAATGAGTTCAACTTGTAGCAGCACACATCCCTCGATATTAGACCAAAAGTGTTCAAACTTCAATGTAGTTCTTGGCCCCAGGTCGTAGCTGAAGGTAAATGAAGTCAAGTGATAGAGAGCATACATGCTTAAGAAGCAAGTTACTATCCAAGTCGATAATCAATTTTGATTTTGGAGTCGGACTATTCGTGGTCGGTCTTGTATTGGGTATTTGCTTCCTCTTGATAATTTATCCATGATGAGTAGTCCTTATTTATTTTTGTATGTTTTTCTTTCATCTCATGATTTCTTGCAGGATTTCTTACAGTTATGTTCAAATCGTCTCCATCCACTACTGTTGTCACCCAGACTGAACAGAGAACCGCAATGGCACCAGATGTTGAGAGCTAGGCTTTCACATCATTTAAGCATACATTATGCTCATACACAACCATCAAAGATAAGTATTAGGAAGGGACGTCCAATCCGATGATATATTGTCTTTCATTACTATTTATACATTATGAGAGAGATTGGAGTGGTTGTACCCGCTCCAACTACTCATTTGCTAATATCTCTTTAACTATACACTTATACAAATATGATGACATTTAGATGTCAAGTGGCCCCCTCTACATCTCCCCCACAAACAAAATGTTTCTTCATCTTGAAGAGAACAAAGAAATATGCATCAACATCCTAGGTCTCTGTTACTACTAAATTATTCCTCAGTGTGCATCAACCATGCATATCGGTCTGCATAGGTAACTTAGCCGCAACCACCGCTAGCTTGATAGGAAAACACACGTGTACAAGGCTCTATTGTGACTGGTTACTCTTCAGCCTCCATCTTCAATCTGGAAATAGTCCATCGAAGTCTCATCCTCTCACAACAGCGGGAAACCATCTTCTTCCGCAACGAGGTCTTTTTGTTTAAAGCCTCACCTTGGCTCATCTGATCGACATCTCCATCAGTTTAGGCATGCAGGGCCTTTTGGCTCTTTGACTTTCTATTCCATTTCTATGTCTTCTAGCTTTTCGAAGTCACAACCGAGGAACAGTTTCAGCATTTTTATAATGAGGGGTACATTGTCATAATGTCTCATTGAAGCACTTTGCTATGTAGGTGAATGATATTTGCTTGAATTACATCGTCGTCATCTTCTTATGTCATGAGCGTTTAAATTTCCTGCAAGCTTATATGTTTCCTGCTCATGTGCATCGTCTTAGTCATGATCAACAATTTGTATTTTGACTGACTTAACATGACTCGATTTACAGTGGTTGGCAGGAGACCAACTTGATTTACATAATATGGAGGGGATCGCCTGCCTCACAAGAGACTCACGTTTAACCCCCTATTAACTTCATAATATTTGGAGAAGAGTCATCACTATAATGACTGAGTCATCACAATTACATGTTTTTTTTAAATACATACAATTTAATTGACCTGACTATACATGACTAGAATGAACATATTGACCAAACATAAAAAAATCAATGATCACATTGACCAACTAACATTTACCCCCAAGTTACAAATGAATTATTATACATCCCCAAACTAAAGACATGACTAACCCAACATGCTTTTCATTTTACACCACCGACATGCTTATAAAGACTCAACCCACATGTTTCCATCGACATGACTCAACCGACATGCTTCAATGACTGCATAGTAATTTGCAAAACATTGGTCAACAAGTATTGTAATCAAGTAATACTACTCATTAACGAAATTTATTATGTCAATAGACAGACCTCAACTTTATAATCAAGTGAATGAATTGGTGGCAGCCCCTTTGAAGAGGTGCTCTGGAAGAAATAGCATGAGTCATTGGTCGATCAACAGTCATTTCTTCACACGTACATCAACAATACATCCTTTAACTTAGGTTGGTCGATTACTTCATATGGTAGTCAGTCGATAGTGGGCACGAGCAGTCGGTGGTTACCCATTTAATTGCTTATAGTTTAATTGACAACCAACTAAATATTATTCAACTGACATCCATCAGATCTTATTCAACCGATAGAGAAGCTCTTTGAGGAATATTGGAAAGAGGTATCTGCTAATCCATGAATGGACAATCTTCACCAATGACGTGTAGCTCTAACGGGATTTACCACATGATATTATTCATTGTTTCAATGCACAAAGGTGCATCTCTTGGCATCAAATATTGGAAGAGTGGCACAACAGATCTTCACGTAGTGGAATAATGAAGCAAATAAAAAATCTAGCGTTGCAACAGTGTCTTTTCAAAGGAATATTCTCTCAATATGCAGGAACTCTTTAGATAAATACCAATGAATACCAATACAATTCCACACAGTCTTAAACTGACGAGCATACCTTCACGAGAATGATCTTCACGGTCATCAATCCAGCTTTACTTATACAAATTACAAAGATTACACAATGAGCACACAACAATAGTCTACATTCATCAAACGTGAAGGAGGATGGAAACTTCACACATAAGTCTCCACATTTCTTCAAAAATGATCTTCACAAGATTTCATGCCAAATAAACATGAGCTCTTCACACTTAAATTTATCTTTCAGTTTCTTGAGAGAGATCGCAAGTTTTAAGAGATGTTGCATCTCTTCAAAAAAAAGAGTGGTCGCAACTCATGGAGTTCTCCTTAGTGCAACTACAAGATTTGTTAATAAATTTAGGGTTTCCCCTATATTCTCCAATAGTATTCAACATCCATCAAAACAAAAAATAATTGTAGAGACAATTTACATCCACACTCCATTGCATGAGGGACAACTCTTCAGTGGTTTTTCCCAAGAGGAATCAAATCATTACCATAGAGTTTTCAAAAATCTTCATGGGTCCAACGTGGGAAAAGCATCTTTAATGTACAACTCGGCCTCTGAGTCTGTAGCTCAACATATGAATTTCAAAATATTATAACATACCAAAGGATCCATATGAGTCTTTACCAATGCATCTTAATACGTTCACTAGAAGAGAAGTCACAGCTCCACATCCAATGAGTTCAACTTGTAGCATCACACATCCCTTGATATCAGACCGAAAGTGTTCAAACTTCAATGCAGTTCTTGGCCGTAGGTTGTAGCCAAAGGTAAATGAAGGCCAGTGATAGAGAGCATACACGCTTAAGAAGCAGGTTACTATCCAAGTCGATAATCGATTTTGATTTTGCAATCGGACTATTCGTGGTCGGTCTCATACTAGGTATTTGCTTCCTCTTGATAATTTATCCATGATGAGTAGTCCTTATTTCTTTTTGCAGGTTTTTCTTTCATCTCATGATTTCTTGTAGTATTTCTTGCAGTTAGGTTCGAACCGTCTCCATCCACTGCTACTATCACCCAAACTGAACAGAGAACCGCAACAGTGCCAGATGTTGAGAGCTAGGCTTTCACATCATTCAAGCATACATTACACTCATACACAACCATCAAAGACAAGTATTGGGAAGGGACGTCCAATCTGATGATGTATTGTCTTTCATTACTATTTATACATTATGAGAGAGGTTGGACCAGTTGTACCCACTCCAACTACTCATTTGTTAATATCTCTTTAACTATACACTTCTACAAATATAATGACGTTTAGATGTCAAGTGGCCCCCTCTACACATTTTGGCTCTTTTTTCAATAAGTTAAAAGAGTTGACATGTTTATCTTGAAATATCTTTTCAATTGTCGAATGCATTATTTGCTATTGGTGTTCAAGTATTAACTGTTTAGTTCTTTGTTGTGATATATGATTGTTCTTTTGTGTTCTTAGATACATGGTTTTAAGATTAAAAATGCATTTGACAGCTTTATGACCAAAATTTGAACAACAAAAACAGTATCCATAGAAAAAAAATTCGTACCTGAATATTGATTGTCTTTTTGAAAATGGTCGACTCTTCCCTTGCTGACTTTGTTCTTGAGTAGAATTCAAATGCCATTTTTTATTTTCATCTATAATTCTAGTGATCAATCTTTCTTCACTTTTTCTTGGCTGTTGAATATGATCAATACTTTTTGAAAACTCATTGTATTCACATCTCATCAACTCAACATAATTGTTATTTTTGTCAGCTTTGATGAATTTTGTCGACTTTGTGTATCCTGATTGCTTTTTATTTTCAGAGTTGATCGACTTGGTCGATTCACTGTTTTCTGACCTACTACTACTTGAGCTTTCTTCATAACCTAGACCCGTATTATAAGAGGAGATATTTGATTGTTCAGAATGGCATTTAGCTCTTCTGAGTCTTTAATACTTGACATATTTTGATGGTACAATGCTTGAAATTTTTCTAATTCTTTTCTTACCATAACAACTTCTTCTTCTAACTCTTCACGTCTAGTTTCCTCTTTATCCAAGTGACGTTTGAGAATGTATTCTATTTTCTTTGCTTCTTATAACTCAATATTTAAATGAATAATATTTTCACTGGAGTCATTATAGTTTTTCTCATAATTGATCAACAATTTATCTTGTTTCTTTTCTTTCTATCTAAGTCTATCAATTTCTTCCAGAGCACTGACAAGTTCTCCTTCCACATCAATTTTAACCTCTTTATCGCTCAGCTCACTTCTTGTACTTTCATTATCTAAATCTTCTAGATATATGAGCATGAAATCATTCGATGTATCTTCATTAGTTGAATCACTGTCTGTATCATTCGAGGAGTCACCATCATCATTTCAAAAACTTTTCTTCATAAATTTCTTCCCTTTATTGAACTTCTTGAGACTAAACTTTTCTTCATCATCAGATACTTGGTATTTCAGTTTGTATGGACACTTGGATGCAAAATTTCCTATCTTACCACAATTGAAACATTTGAAGGGTAGCTTACCTTTAAATTTTCTTGTCCCTTTCTTCAATCTTCTTACAATTTTTTTTTCAGTCTCATCTGCATTAGAATTAGTGTGTTTATTTTCCTTAAAAGACACTTCTCTTATGGTGGGTTTGTCTTTACTAATTCTCATTTCACAGGAAGATAGAGTTCCTAAAAGTTGGTCCATGGTCAAATTTTTGAGATCATCTAACTCTTCTATAGCCGATACTTTTGAGTTAAATTTGTCAGGTAGAGATCTTAAAATTTTCTGAACCAAAAAGGCATCATCTATATTTTCACCAAGGCTTTTCATGATATTGTCAAGCTCTTCAACTCTTAAGAAATACTTTGTTACAATTACCATCATCATTCATTTTTAACTGTTCAAATTGCGATATGTGAGTTTGAAGTTTAGAATCTTTTACTTTCTCATTACCTTTGTAACTATTTATCAGCTTGTCCCACATATCTTTGGCAGATGTGCAATGCATGACTTTCACAAATTCAACTTCTACAAGACCAGCGAGAATAACATTCATTTCCTTTGCATTAAAACTAAACTCCACTTGTCATCTCTGGAAGCTAATACAATAGGATTCACATATCCAGTCTCAACAACATCCCAAGCATCAGCACCTAAGGAAATTATATAAGTTCGCATTCTTATTTTCCAGAAAGAAAAATTTATGCCATCAAATAGAGAAGCTTTATTAGTCGAAGCTCCTTCTTGACTCATCATGTTTAAGCTCATGGGCCTACCTTTGATTAAAGGAACTAGATTTGATACCAATTGTTGCAATAGACATAATAACTGAGAGGGGAGGTGAATCAATTATCCATAAGCTTAAACAATTATCCCCTTTTATTATTATTATAAACAATGCTTGTAATTACCAAATACCAATCAACTTGTTGCAGAGAGCTTAATGATCAGCCATAAAAGAAATATAGTCATTCACATGATAAACACTAAGACACAATTACGAGGAAACCCATAAAGGGAGAAAACCTCTTCTTATTAGGATGTCAAGCAAGCTTTAGTTTTGTACATTGCACATATTGAGCACCAAATCAAATGAGGCCACAACCTCTTGGATGAAAGCACCCACTTCCATATTTACAAGCACCAACTTGCACACAGAAGATATTGATCTTCCCTAGCACCACCCTACCACCCAGTTTTCAACTTTAATCTGGCATTTCTTGCCAACTTGGTCACTGTCCTGTCAACATCCTCTGTTTCTCTTCTATTCTCATTTTATGTTCAATCCTGGATACTTCGCAATGTCTTCTACACCATTTTTTTCCACACATCATGAGAGTTATTTCATCAAAATATATGACTCATTAATCTCATACAAAATCTCTTCGAATTCCAGTTTGATGGTAGGGAATGAGAAACTGAATCGACATGTACCATAACTGACCAAAAACAGAAATGACTACTCAATTGCTTCAACTTTTTTCTTTGTTCATGCATGTCATCTTCCTGAGCCTTTATGCCGATTCCAGTCTGTCTTTTATTTTTCATAAACATAGATCTTTTCATTTGACCATCCTTATACCTTACGTATCATGTCGACCTCGTGGACCTTCATTGATTGATTCGAGATGTTATCAACCAGACCAAGTCTAGGTCATTTTCTACTAGTGCTTCTTTGACCAACTCACTAATTTTGTCTTGGACCAAGTTATAAATGAAATGCCATCAATGACAATTTGTACAATCAATGGTAACTGGCTTAATGGATTAACTTTTGTCAACACAAGAGATAGTTAATCTATTATACATATTTCTAATTATAATATAAACTTAATTTTTAATAATTTATTACACAATAATAGATTTTTTTTTTAATATATTAATAATTAATTCTTTTATGATCTAATTGTTGAAAAATACAGTGAAAAAATAAATGGGTACACTATATTGAAAAATAACATTCCATGTAATGACTCAGAAAGTCTTATGCATTAAGAATAAAAAAAATAGAGATATAATTATATATTACAAAATGTTGAAAACTATACATAAAACTCAAACTATGATGTAATAGCTTAGACTCTTAATCTTTGTTTATAAAATAATTATTTTTAAAAATTAATAATCATTTTTTAAAGTTTTTTAAATCTTAAAATAAAAATGGATAATGCAATCCCAACAAAAATGAACAAATAATTTTCTTGTGAACACGTCCTTCTTGAATAAATGACCTAAAAGGGAGCTTATAAAGAGAGTGAACACATCATTAATAACCAGGTAAAGAGGACCTTCTAATAGTACATAAAACAATTATATATATATATATATATATATATATATATATATATATTAATTAGAAGGTCTACTTTGATATAAATACAAAACATGGTAGAAATCAAATTTCTTAAGATACCAGCGTTTTCCTTAAATTGTAAATGGACAAAAGTTGTAGTCGAAAAACCAGATATCACAAGCTTATAATAAGCTTGAGCATCCATAAGAGATGGATTCATAAAAAGAACATTTAGTACTCTATATATTACAATTTAATTATTCATATAAAATCACTTAATTTATCTTCACTTTACTTTTAAATATAAAACAATAGGATATATTTTTAAAGTTCAAAAACTTTTTATTAAATAGAGATTTTCAATATTTTAAAGTTTAACTTTTTTTTTTCATTAAATATTTTATCTTAAAATTAACTTCTTCTATATTTTAAAGTTTGACTTCTTCTCACATAATTTGAATTTAAATTATTCATATAAAATTACTTAATTTATCTTCATTTTACTTTTAAATATAAAACAATAGGATATATTTTTAAAGTTCAAAAACTTTTTATTAAATAAAGATTCTCGATATTTTAAAGTTTAACTTCTATTTTTCACTGAATATTTTATCTTAAAGTTTAACTTCTTCTTATTGAATATTTATTTTAAAGTTTGACTTCTTCTCACATAAATTGATTGATATTAAATATAATATTAAATAAAAATTATTTTGTATTTTGTCTTAAAGTTTAACTTCTTCTCATTGAATATTTATTTTAAAATTTGACTTCTTGTCATTGAATATTTTGATATTAAATTTTGAATATAATATTAAATAAAAATTATTTTTAAAAACTATAAAGTTAAATATATTTAAAAATTCAATATAATACAAAATTAAATAATTATTCATTTTAAAGTTTAACTTCTTCCCAATGCTCGAATTTGACGGATGGGGCATTTTGACCTTAAAAATTTTAGTAGACCATTTTTTGTAAAGGGTAAATTTATCATTTAAATTTATTTTTGAAAGACAATAAAATTTTCAAAAAGTCATTATATTACTACTATTTTTGAAGGACAACAAAATTACTAAAACTTCATTATAAATTACTACTAGTAAATTAGTAATATTAATACTTTTATCTTATTATTATATAAAATTATACTTTCCAAATTCCAACTATACTTTCAGGTTTCACTAAAAAGAAAAATATTTAGTATTATTTCCATCATCCATGCTTTTCTATTTTGTAGGTTTTCTTGATTTTTTGTGAAATCCAACCATACTTTCAGTTTCAAGTTTCACCAAAAAGAAAAATATTTAGTATTATTTCCATCTTCCATGCTTTTCTATTTTGTAGGTTTTCTTGATTTTTTCTGCAAGCAAAAAACATGTCATTTAACAATGATTTTTCTATTATTTTTTAATTTTTTTTGCTATTGTAATTAGCATCTACTTAGTACAATTCCACTGCTCAATTTTCAACTAAATGATTTGAAAGTTGGAAGTGGAAACATAATACACATAGAACAGAAGATTATAGCATTGTTCTATTAAACTAAGAAACATTACAAATATATAGGGAAATAACATGTAACTGAATCCTTCAAAACAGGATCGGTACAATGAAATGCAGATGCTGTTCAACCTGAATCTATTTTAGGCATTTCGTCATTATTATCTAACACTTCCCCTTAATGAATAAATGGATTTTCTACCACACCTAACTGTTTCCTACATTCTTTAAAGCTCATCTTTCCAAGGGGCTTAGTAAAGATGTCATCCACATTATCAGTGGTTTTACAATAGATCATGTCAATTTCCTTCTCTTGAATCTTTTCTCTTACAAAATGATGTTGAATTTCAAAATGCTTGGTTCTGCCATGATAAATTGGGTTGTGTGCCAGTTTAATAGAACTTTGATTGTCACATTGGAGAACAGTTGGCTTCAGTTGCTTGTTGCCAATATATTCAAGAATTCTCCGTAACCAATCACAAGTAGCATTGCATAGAGATTTGTACTTAGCTTATGTTGATGATAAAGAAATAGTTGGTTGTTTCTTACTGCTCCAAGACACGACCCCTGTACCAATGTTGAATGCATATCTTGAGGTTGATTTCTTGTCATCAGGATTTCCAGCCCAATCTGAATCAGAGTAACTTGTTCACAATTATCAGTATACATAATACAAAAATTAACAGCTCCTTTCAGATATCGAAGGAATTTCTTTGCAACTATCCAGTGGCTTTCCAATGGTTAAGCCATGAACTGACTAACGATGTTGACAGAGTATGCTATGTCTGGTCTGGTAGTGGTAATATAATTTAAACTTCCCACCAACTAGTGATACAAAATACTATTTGTTGCTCTAGTTTCATCAAGACTGGATAACTTAGCATTCTGATGTAAAGGTGTTGACACTGCCTTACTTTCACTCATATTGAATATTTCCAGAATCTCCCTTATGTACTTACTTTGAGTGATCGTTGTTTGGTTGCCTTCTCTCCATATTTCCAGACCCAAACAGTAATTTATTTCACCAAGATCCTTCATTTCAATTGACTGAGCTAACTGAATTTTAATATCTTCAATCAATTGAGAAGCACTTCCTGTGATAATCAAATCATCAACATATAAGGATACCAACACAACATTCTCATTTTCATCCTTTTTAACATACAAGTTAGGATCATTTTTTCTTTTCTCAAAACCTTTCTGAGAAAAGTATGAATCAATTTTGATATACCAAGATCTAGGTGCTTGTTTTAAACCATATAAAGCTTTCTTAAGCTTACAGACAATATCCTCTTGTCCTTTCTTGATAATTCCTTCAGGCTTAGCCAAATAGACTTCTTCTTTTAAATCACCATTCAAAAATGCAGATTTAACATCTAACTGATGAACTCTCCATTTGTGTTATGTAGCTAATGCAATCATGAGTCTAATTGTATTTAACTTAGCTACAGGTGCAAAAGTATCTTCATAATCAACTCCTTCCTTTCGTGAATACCCTTTTGCAACTAATCTGGCCTTATATTTGTCAACACTTCCATCTGCATTAAATTTGGTTTTATACAGCCATTTTCATCCTATGGGAACTTTGTTTTCAGGCAGTTCTGTTAATTCCCAAGTCTCATTCTTCATTATTGATTCATATTCTTCATTCATTGCAGTATTCCGGTCCTCATGAGATTTGGCTTGTTCATAAGAATCAGGTTCTACAACATTCATTGCCTGTGTCATCAATGTATAGTCTTTTACCTAGAGGGTACCTGAATTGTTCTTGTTGACTTCCTCAGCGGTCCACCACTATCCTTACTTTCACTTCTTCTTTTCTGAGATGTAGGAGTGTTTGGAGTATCTACACTACTTTCACCTTATTGTTGTACTTGTTCCTTTTCCTGTTCCTGTTCATCATCTACATCAATTTTCACATGAACATCATTGTCATAAGGAGTATGCCAGACATCATGCTTACCTATGTCTTCATCTATAGTTTCATGAAAGATCACATCTCTGCTTGCTATGAGCTTATGTGTACTAAGATTAAACAATTTGTAAGCTTTATGTTCATCACAATAACCAAGAAATGTACACTTAACAGATTTTGCATCCAGTTTTCTTCTCTCATCTTTGGGAATATGAGAAAATGCCTTGGAACCAAATATCCTTAAATGACCAACTTCAGGTTTATAGCCATAAATAACTTCAAAAGTTGTTTTTGAATCTAGAATCTTAGTTGGACTTCTATTCTTTAAATAAACAATAGTGTTAATGGCCTCTGCCCAAAATCCATTAGAGATATTTTTACCTTTTAACATGCTGCGAGCACATTCCACTAAAGTCTTGTTCTTCCTTTCAGCTACACCATTTTGATGTGGTGTAGAAGGTACTATGAATTGTTGAATGATCCCATTGTTCTTGCAGTATCTATCAAAATCTCCTAAGGTACATTCTCCACCTTGATCAAATATGAGTATCTTGATGTATTTACCTATCTGCTTTTCCACCATAGTTTTGAATTCTTTAAAGTATTCAAATACATCACTCTTTTTCCTTATAAAATAAACCCAAGTAAATCATGATTTGTCATTAACAGATATCATAAAATACCTTGTACCACCAATTGATATGGTTTGCACTGGAAATTCTTCCCTATGTTGCTTACCTAGTGCACAAGCTTCACATTCTATATGTTGATGTTTCAAAACAGGAAGCCCTTCAACTATTAATTTCTTTTGAAGTAGCACTAAGTCATTTTGGTTAAGATGTCCATACCTATGATGCCATAGCTCTTCAGTTGTCATTGTAATAGATGTCAATGCATGATGATTGGAATTTGTGACATCAGGATTATACAATGTTCCAATTCTTCTCCCTATGGCTATGATTTTATTATGATTCTGAATATCCTTAACAAGACAATGATACTGCATAAGTTCTACTTTCATATTTTTATCAGTTATTGAGAAAACAAAAATCAAATTCTTTTTATGCGTGGAACATACAACACATCATGAATCTGTCTATTTTGACCATTAGGTAAATTCACACATATTTTTCCATAACCCTAAATCTTATGTGATCCGGATTTATGCAGGAACGCAACAGAATACACAAATAACCATAGAAACAAATATGCAGCGGAATTAACACTTCATTTCATTAATCAATAACTGAAACTTGTTTACACACAAAATGGAAATAAACTAGCTAGAGTGTTGGTAGCTTATCTCTGAGAAGAGATGTGGCGGCTACATGCCTCTAAACTCTGTGTTACAATGAGGCTCAAAGGCCTATATATTATTGAGAAACAATGGAACCCTACACATCCAAAAACCTAACCCTAGGAGGTGAAACGCCTTAATGTGGGCCCCATTGGGTAACTTGGTACATCAATTTCCTGGGGTCGTAACTTTAGCATACTACCTCCGTTTGACGGGCATGATACATCGTCAGAAAGATATGTTGAAGGAATACATCCATAAACAAAAAATATTGAGTCTGGAACAAACTCATATTTTCCCGACCATTCGATGCCAAAAAATGTCGTTTAGGGCCTCAAAATGGCTCCGAAAGTTTAGGACCCAAAAACTGCCAAAAATAGTAAATTGTGCTACAATTAAGGAAACTGGAAAACTAAAAGAAATAGTGGTGGGGGTCCAAGAGGAATAGGTGGGTGGCCCCCAATATCCTCCTCGATCATTCCCCCCCCCCCCTTAGGAAGCAATGGTCCCCATTGCATTGAGTTCCTCCGTGAGATGAGGAAACTTCTATCGAACATGGTCCCCGGTGAGTCACTTTCCCTGGTGAACGAGTTGGCCTGCTTTGACAACTCGATATAGCTGAATCTTCTGCTGGCGGGTGTTCTTGATCTGTGTGTCCATAATTCGATCAGTTGTGGCTTGTTCCATGCAGTCAGGGTTTAAATCTGTTGGTGTGAGTTGTTCTGCCACGTCTGATGTGTCCAGTAGAGGTGGAAAGTAGGGCCGAAGGCGGTCCACATTGAACATTGGGTGCAGAAAAATGAATGGTGGAATACTGAGCTCAAAGGAATTATACCCGATAGCCTTGGTGATGGTGTATGTCCCATATCGGAGCAATAGAAGCTTGCAGTGGGGTCCAGTGAGGCGCTCCTTCTGTAAATGTAGCCACACTTTGTCACTCACCTGGAAGTTGTGTTGCACCCAATGCTGATCATGTCGCTGCTTGTACTTAGCATTGGATCTGTCCAATATGTCATGAACCTATTGGTGAATGTGTTGAATGCACTCAATGAAGCTATTTGCCTTGGAAACTTCAGACTGAATATGAGTTGAATCAGCCTGAGTAGCTGCAAATGGCATGGCTACGTTAATGGGACATAGTGGCTGGAATCCCAAGCCCACCTGAAAGGGGTTGTGGTTGGTTGAGCTGTGGAGGGCCCGGTTATAGCTATGTTGTACATAGGGGAGGCTCTCATCCCATGTGCATGGATGATTTGAGTTACACATGCGCAAAATGTGTATGATCATCTTGTTGACGACCTCTGTCTGGCCATCAGTCTGGGGATGGAAAGTTGTGTACTTTGTGAGCTTGGTGTCTAGCATTGACCATAGGCTAGACTAGAATGTACTAAGGAACCTTCTATCTCGGTCTGAGATTATAGACTGTGGGATACCAAAGTGTACCCACACTCGTTCAAAGAAGAGTTTAGCAGTGGCTTTTACTGTGATATTCTTCTTGCAGGCCGCCATTATGGCCATCTTTGAGTATCTGTCAACGACCATAAACATACAGTTGTTTCCGTGCTTAGTAGAAGGAAGGCCTGACATGTAATCCATGGAGATGGATTCCCAAGGTCAACTAGGGGTAGGCAACGGAGTATAGAGGCCTTGCTTCTTGATGGGTGGTTTAGCAATGGCACAGGCAGTGCAGGATCGGATGTAATTCCTGACGTCCTATCGAAGGTTCGACCAATAGAAATACTTCTACAGTACTGCCACTGTTTTCTCAACCCCAAAATGCCCAGTGACCTGGCTGTAGTGCGCTTCCCAAATCATCTTGGAACGCTCGCTTGAAGGAACACAAAGGTGTCCCATAAGACACAGTAGTACATCCTAGAGGTGAAATTTTGGAACTTGGTTTCCCTCATGGGGCCTTCACTTATTAACCAATATCCTATCACGTTAGTTCATATTGTGGGTTTTAAAATTATCAAAAATTGAACCAATATATTGCAGGTATTAGGGGGATGAGGGGTTTAAGGTGGGGGTGGGTAGGGTGGTTTATAAGGATTGAGGTATAAAAAGGGGTGGGGAGGAAGTTTTAAATATTGGGAGGGGTTTTCAACAAAAATACTTTGGGGCAATATCTCTAGAAATTAAGGGTATTCTTTAATATCCCACGATCACATGTGCTATGTGAGAGGTTCACTAAGTGAAGTCCCTGTGGTTTCCCTCCAAGAGCATCTAGTATGTGTGGATGATCGTTTCCTTCCCCAAAATGTAATGCTTCCATTGCTGACAAGCCTGTACAATGGAATACGTCTCTTTGTCATAAGTGGGATATTTGTGGACTGTGTCTGATAGTGTCTCACTGTGATATGCCACTGGATGCTCTTGTTGAGTGAGGACTACCCCAATAGCTTAGTCAGAGGCATTTGTCTCGATCTCAAATGGTTGTTGCAAGTCTGGTAATATGAGCACTGGGGCACAACATAGGTGATGTTTCAATTCTGCAAATGCCTTCTGTTGAGTTTCTGACCAAAAGAATTTTGCTTTCACTCCTCCCTTGGTGACTTGACTCAAGGGCCAAGTGATATGAGAGAATCCCAACATGAACCTGCGGTAGAAATTAGCAAGGCCCAAAAAGCTGCGAAGCTCTGTTAGAGTAGTTGGGGCTGGCCAATCCCGAATGAATTGGATCTTGGTTGGATCCACATGTACCCCATAGTCATCAATAATGTATCCCAGATAATAAACCTAGGTCATGCCAAAAGTGCACTTGTCCAAATTGGCACACAACTTGTGCTGCCGCAATGTTTGGAGAACCTGTTGGATGTGGTGGGGGTGCTCTTCCCAAGTCTAGCTGAAGATCAGGATGTCATCCAAGTACACTACTACAAATAAGTTGGTGAATGGCCACAAGATGTCGTCCATTAGTCTCATGAAGGTTGCAGGAGCATTCATCAGCCCGAAAGGCATGACCAACCATTCGAAAAGGCCCTCCTTGGATTTGAAGGCAGTCTTCCACACATCGGTCGGCTCGATTGGTACCTGGTGATACCCGGACTTTAAGTTGATCTTGCTAAAATATTTTTCCCCTTTAAGCTGGTCCAGGAGGTCATCAATCCGTGGGATCGGGTACCTATTCTAGACAGTGATCTTGTTCAACGCCCGATAGTCAATACAAAGTATCCAAGTCCCATCCTTTTTCTGTACCAACACGATCGGGCTCCCATAGGGCGATGAACTTGGCTGGATGTGACCCTTCTACAGCAGCTCCTGAATTTGCCTCTTGATTTCATCATTCTCTAGAATAGAGCAGCAATAGATCAGTCCATTGGGAAGTGGCGTAGCTGGGGTCAGATCGATGGGGTGCTTGACCTAACAGTGGAGAGGTACCTCGGTGGGTGAGGTGAATATGTCTCGGTACTCGTCCATGACCTTGTACATTTGTTGTTGTCATGTGGAGGGGCCTTGTTTGGAGGTTTTGGCCATGATCTTCTTCTTTCCCTGAGGGCGGATCATCAAGAAAACAAACTTCCCAGTTTTGGAAATGAGCTTACTGCATTGTTTTGCAGTAACCAAAGAGATAGCGGTAGGGGGTGGTACCTCTGGTATCCTGTAAAAATTATTTCCTAATGTAATAATAACATCGCAAGGCTGGGACTCATACACAACATGTTGCTTCCATAAGTATGGTTGACCTAATAATGCATCACAAACATCAAGAGGAGCAATATCATATAATACCTCATCAATGAAGGGCTTGATGCTGTAGGGAAGGTGGCATTGCTGGCTGAAGCGAAGATCTCGTCCTTGGTGAAGCCACCTGATGGTGTACAGCTGCGGGTGTGCTGTGGTCGACAAACCCAACCACTTCACGACCTTTGCTGAAATTAGGTTCTTTTGGTTCCCACTGTCGACGATGAACTGTAGCAGGGAACCCTTTACCCACATATGGGAGTGGAAAAGACGCTCCTCCTCCTCTGAATCTTCTGGTTCTTCCTTTTGGATCTTTGTGGTGGCAACGGTGGCATTGGGATCTGCATCGATAATCTTCTTACCTCTGTCATTCCCCTTCTCATGTTCAGATTCAGTGTCAGAGTATTCATCTGATTCAGAAGCCTTTATCTCAGCCACCAATGACTGCTTTAGCCAAACACTCACTTGTGTTGTGAGTGGGGCTCTTATGGAACTCGCACCACTTTCCCACTTCCTTCTTCGACTTTGCAGTGTTGCCCTTTGCTTGCAGCTTTGGAAAGTTTTCTTGAGTCACCATGCCTTGGCTGTGTCCTTGGTTCTACGGTTTGGGGGCACCTTTCCCTTGCTTCTGATTCGCAGATCAAAAGTCAAGCTTTTTCTGTTTGAATTTTTGCTCAATTTTGGCAACATACCGATATGCCATACCAAGCGAGGAGATGTCGAGGAACTCCATTTCCTCCTGAATGTATCTGTGCAAACAACTGTGTTACTTCAGCACCAAATGTTTCTCTCAATCTTTGATACCCAACTTGGTGCGCATGGTATGGAACAGATTCATCAGCTCATGCACATCTTGATCTCTTTGCTGTCGCAGCGTAGTCCATTGGATGTACTTGTCCTCATAGCTCCCCACTGGATAATATTGTCCCTTTATGGCATCTCAAAAAGAATTCCAAATGGGTATGGCTAAGAATAGAGAGGGTTCCTCCTCATCCTTTCTCTCACAGTAGGTTTCCCACCAGTTCTTGACATGGGTGGCAGCTTTGAGTAGAGAAAAAGTAATCTTTTCCCGGTTAGAAAAGTCATGAACCGAGAAATATCCTTCTAATAGATTCAACCATTTATTTACGGTGTCTGCATCTATTCGACCATAAAATATGGGAATGTCGAAGTTTACTTGTACCTTAAAAGGGATTGCACCTCCAGAGTGGCTGCTAGATGCAGATGCACCGCCGGTGGGAAGTCGTTGAAGGATCTGGGTGAAGTTATCCATCATCATGTTCCTTTGTTTTTCAAGGGCCTCCTTGAGCGACATTTTGATAGGATCTTCTGTGCCCTCGTCTTTTTTTTCGTCCCCCATGGGTGGTTGTCGGGATTTGCGAGGTTGATCTTGCAAAGGTTCAACCATATCGAGCCCTAACTCTTTATACCCTGCCCTCATTGGGGACATGCAAAGAAGGATCGAGAAAGAGCAGATTGCTCTGATACCACTAATCTGGATTTATGCAGGAACACAACAGAATACACAAATAACCATAGAAACAAATATGCAGCGGAAATAACACTTCATTTCATTAATCAATAACTGAAACTTGTTTACATACAAAATGGAAATAAACTAGCTAGAGTGCTGGTAGCTCATCTCTGAGAAGAGATGTGGCAACTACATGCCTCTAAACTCTATGTTACAATGAGGCTCGAAGGCCTATATATTATTGAGAAAAAGTGGAAACCCTACACATCCAAAAACCTAACCCTAGGAGGTGAAACGCCTTAATGTGGGCCTCGTTGGGTAACTTGGTAGAGTCAATTTCCCAGGGTCGTAACTTTAGCATAGTACTTCCGTTTGATGCGCATGATACATCGTTATAAAGATCTGTTTAAAGACTACATCCACAAATGACAAATATAAAGTTTGGAACAGACTCATATTTTCCCGACCATTCGATGCCAAAGAAACATCGTTTAGGGCTTCAAAACGGCTCTGGAAGTTTAGGACCCAAAAACTGCCAAAAATAGTAAATTGTGCTACAATTAAGGAAACTGGAAAACTGAAAGAAACAGTGGCGAGGGTCCAAGAGGAATAGGTGGGTGGCTACCAATATCCTCCTGGATCATTATGAGATCTGTTATCTCCTAAATATAGGTGTTTCATCTTTACTCTCATGATATTCATCAAACCACTCCTTAACACAAGACATATGGGTTGAGGCTCCTGAGTCTATGAACCATGCATTTTCATCATCAATTTCTATAGATAATGCAGCTTCAGAAATAAACAACTTTAAATTCTTAAAACCTTCACTGAAAGAGGTGTCAGCTTTCACATAATTTCCATTATGTTTTCTGGGTATTTGTTTGGACTCATTAGTTTTCCTCTTATAACAGTCTTTAGCATGATGACCAGGTTTTCCATAGTAAAAACAACCATCATTTCTCTTATCATGTGAACCAGATTGTGAGTGAGTTATACCTCTATTTCTTGGCTGAAACTTTCCTGTTCTGTTTCTGTCCCATGGCTTGCCCTTGTATGATTGTTTTCCTTTGTCCATCAATGCTAATTCTGGAGTATGAGAGTCCATCTCAAACACCTTCATTCGTTCTTCCTCTTATAGAAGAATCCTTGTTAACTCAATAAATGTAGGGGGCTTTGCTCTACCTCCTAGACTTGAAATAAAGACATGATAATCTCTGATTAACCCTTTTAATGTAATAGTTACCATGCCATAATTTGAAACCTTATCACCAATGGCACTTAACTGATCACATAAATATTTAATTCGAGAAATATAGGTGGTGATGTTCTCATGTGCTTCCATCTTCATGGACAATAGCTTAGTCTTCAAAAACAGAATCCTATTTGAGTTTGTAGTTTCATACAAACCTTTCAATATCTCCCAGGTCTCCTTCAAAGTTTTACAATCTCTGATGTGCGGAATGATGTTGTCTTTGACAGACATCCGTAACAACACTTTGGACTTTGTTTCTCGTTTCTCCCATTCTGTACCAGCAACACTCGTGGGTTTCACTTCATCTCCATTGACAACACTCCAGACATTACAGGCTTAAAAAATAGTCAGTATCTTAAATTTCCATTCAATGTAGTTTTCACCATCGAGCTTGGTTGCTTCATTCAAATAATTATCTATAAATGAATTTGACATCTTTGCTAAAAGAAAATCAGAAAATACCTCTTCGTGGCTGAAAATTACCCTCTCCTGCTAATGATGGCGGATCGTATCTCCAACTGCATATAATAGCAGGCTTTCCTGGGAAAAAGTGGCGGCTTTGCCTTACTAGCGGTTATTGTAGCTCTAACTTCTTCTTACGGTTCCTCCATGAGTTCCTCCTTCACATCTTGCCCACAATCACTAGGGTCATGGCCTACCTTAAGGCTTGCCTTACGAGCCCCAATGAAGATCATGACCTTCCTTAGAAGGCTTATGGACCTCTCAACTGCAGCAACCCTCCTCAACAGGCTCACAACCTCTCCCAATAAACTGGAGGTAGATATGCACAACATCAGCAACCTCAAGCGGCAGCACTCCACTACCACTCTATGAGAAATGATGGTGTCTCAGCAATCCCTCCAGCACAGCCTCCAGTAGCTCCTCCACTTCTCCAACGACAACACTCTGCATCCACACCGTCGGCAGCTTGGCGGCTCCTCCACTGACACAACAACAACTGGCTCCTTCACGGCTGCCGCAATCAGCACAGTGATATTAGTCATGGTAGGCACAAGAAATTAATAATCCAACGATAATCACAATATCCTCCATGTCGTAGCTTCCTCGCACAACTCCTCTTCTGGGCGCTCCCTTCACCCAGATTCTTAGTTGGCATCTCTGATACCAAAACAGAATACACAGCGAACAAAATATTATAGCACTGTTCTATTAAACTAAGAAACATTACAAATATATAGGGAAATAACATGTAACCGAATCCTACAAAACAGGATCGGTATAGTGAAATGCGGATACTGTTCAACCTGAATCTATTTTAGGCATTTCGCCATTATTATCTAACAAGTGGAGCTTGGACGGCTAGAGGTCGAGCCTAGAAGCCCTTGGAGTGGAGAGTGGACACTGGAGTCTGGACTCTGGACACATCGTCTTGGAAAGCATTATCAAGATTCAAAGGTATTGCTTGCAGAATTATTTTGATTTAGATTTAAAGATGTTTTTAAAAATTTATTGATTTGTTTAAAAATCTATTGATTTGTTTAAAAAATTATTGATTTATTTAGAATCTACAATGATTTTCTGTATATTTTATGTATATATATTTAAACTCCATACTCAGAGTCAAAAGTATATGGTTGTTATGAGAGACTTAATGTGTCTTGACTAATTTTAACAGAGTATTATCTCTAAATCAAATTTCTTTAAAAATTGCGAAGTGCAAAGTGAAAACGTTCTTTCCAGGAGTGCGGAGTGTCGATCAGAACATCACAAGCATCCAACGCTCTTTCCCACTCCAAGAATTCCATGGTCTTTTCCCAATATGGATCTCAATGGCGATTTCTCAGACATGTATCCAATAGTGAACTTCTTTTTGTGAAGAGCCTGGAAGCTCTCCAACATCTCATGAGAGACCAAGTAAATCGAATGCTTCATCAGATTTTTGAAAGCGCTGTGAAGTGAGAGTGTCTGGATATTGCACACATTGCCTTCCAGTCCTTGTTTAATCTCATAGGGAACATGGTCTTCGGTAAATATTCCATAGCCTAGAAGCTTGATTTGTTCTAAGTTTTTTTTATAATTATAGGCTGTCATCATTTTTAGATTGTATAAGTTACAAGTAGATAGCTTTGATTTTGGTATAAAGCTATTTCATATATGTCATGCTCAAAAATAGTATAGGGATGAATTATTTAATATTAGTTTTAATTTTAAAAACACATAAAAATACCATCACAAGCATGTATAATAACAACTTAGATAAACTTCGTAGATAAACAAACATGATCATATGATTAAAAAACATAAAGTTAAGCTAAGTACATTTTAAAAAAGTATGTTAAATATATTAAATAAAACAAATATATATTTCGATTTAAAAAATCATATTTTATAAAAAGATAAACAAACCATCTTTTAAAATATATAGAAATAGAAGTGAGTTTTAAAATAATATTATTATAAACAATTGCGTTATCATGTCTTCCTAAAATAACTTTGCCAAAATGGAACTCCTCTTTACCAATACAATTCAAAAGGATTTTCTATTTAGAAGGCTATCATTTTTAGAAATACACAATGCATTTCTATTTAGAAGGCTATCATTTTTAGAAATACACAATGCATTAAAACTTTGCATGCGGTGAATTAATTTAATTGAATTATATATATATATATATATATATAGTTTATAACCTTAAATCCTTGTATAGAATAGTAGCCTTGCATTTAATTGCAAACGAGTTATAATGATACTTAAATTTTAGGACATTTAAGTATTCAGCCAAAGTTATCTTTGTATAAGGAGCGAAATATTGTAATGTAGCCAGAGAGTCCTTAGTTTCCACTACCACAATGGTATATTCCATTGTGCCACGTTGTCCGTATTAACTACTATTGTTGTCTTATCGGTCTCTCTATCCCCAATAATTAATTCTAGATGACCACGTCCTAGAGAAATCATAGAATCAATAGTAATAATCTTTGTTTGAAGAGGTTCATAGACAAAAGGTCTATTCTAAAAAACATTAATAAGTGATAGAAATGAATTGAAAGAATTATGGAAAATAAAAAAAGATGAATTAAGGTGCAAGAATTCTTGATCCATCTAAAAAAGCAATTAATTACTATAACATTCAAAAACTTAATAAGCAATTTAGTGAGGAAAACTTACTTTGAAACAAAATACATGAAAACTTATTTTTAAACAAAATACAAACTTACATTTAGGAAGCAATCCTTACAGTTTAATGAAAAAAGAGAGATAGGCATTAGTGTTTAATGAATTTTAAAAGTTATTATAATTGTTTTTAGAAATTTTGAAAAATATTAGAATTGTTTTTATTTTCTAAAATATTATGTTCAATATTTTAAAAATTATTATAATTGTATTTAGAAATTAAAAAAAAATTAAATTGTTTTATTTTCTAAAATATTATGTTCAATATTTTAAAGAGAAATTTTAAAAATAGTAGAATTGATTTATTTTCCAAAATATTATGTTTAATATTTTAATAATTATTATTATTGTTTTTAGAAATTTTAAAAAATATTAAATTTGTTTTATTTTCCAAAATATTGTTCAATAACAAAAAAATTAAACAACTTTGAAAAAAATATCCTTGGAAAATGTAATTTAATATAAGTAAAAATAATTGACTAAATTAACGTTTCACATTTTGTATATACCTACCTTGGCAGGGAACAAAAAAAAATCCAAAAACAACAATCATTCTTTTATTTAAATAATAATAATCAATATCATTTTTGCAAATTTCTTTGAAAGGAAGAATATACACCAGTGTAACTCTCTCTAAAGGTAAATTTGGGGAATCAATACATTACTGTTTCTTCCAAAGTGGAGGGATTTATTTTCATATAAAAATAAAAGAAATGCTAAAATAAAAGATTTTTTAAGTCCAAAAATAAAAGTAATGCTATTCAAACAAAAACGAAGAGCTCAGTGAAGATAATTTTCCGGTGAATACGTCATTCTTTGAATAAATTTTCTGAAATGGAGCGTATAAATAGAATGAACTAAAAATATTATAACTAAAAAGAAAATCTACTTAAAATATTGTAAAAAGTCTAATATATATCAATTATAAATTATCTAAACCTAAACATTATATTAAATATTATAACCATAATAAAAATAATATTTCATGTTTTTAAGATTGTAAAAAGTCCAATATATATTAATTGTAAATGATCTCAGCCTAAACATTATATTATATATTAAACATTATAACCATAATAAATAAAAACAAAGACTATATATTTATCAGAAACTATAATTTTTTTTTGGGTTGATAGTGCCAAAACCATAACCCATCACCACGATGTCTGAATGTGAACAGTGTAGGTCGGCACCACATCTGTTCAATCACGCGTTTCATTTGATTTGATCTATTTCTATAAAGCAGCTTCATTTGATCGATTTCTATAAAGTATGAGAAAATTGAAAAAAAAAAACAGAGGAGGACCGGGGTAGCTTACACTTGAAAACTTGTCTTAACCTTCATGTGCGTTAAGACGCCCGTGGGTCCAACCTGTCACAGTCCTTCCATCCAGAGGGATATCAGTAGTTGAATTAAGAATTAGCTAATCGAAACAGTCATGGCCAATGCTAACAGATTAAGCAAAGCGTAGAAAATAATTATTGTCAAATTTGGATGGAATCTATTTCATGTAGACATTCTCCCTAAGCTTCTAGATATTTTTATTGAATTTTTTTTCTAGAAAGTTGAAAGTGATTCCGCTTATTTGATTTTAAATTTGAAGGAAAAATTGTCGAAATCAAGAAGCTTCTCAGCAGTAGATATGTCGAATTCTAACAGAATTCGCCTATAATTCGCTTCGCTTTTTATGATGCTATTGGCCAAGCCCCGTTGATCTCATAAACTTCAGTGAGTGAGGAGATCAACCGTTCCTCTAACTTGATATTTTTATGAACTTTAAACTAAGTGAATAGAACTGTCTATGAAACTCGAGCCTCGAACTGAAGTTCCGCTAAAATTATCAGTGAGACTTAGAACTGCAGAACTGCTAGAAGCATGTCTTATTATTATCAACTTATTTAGTTGATGTTCGTGTAAAGTGACGTAGCAAAAGAAGACTGTCAAGACTGTGAAGAAATAGTTTCTAAAATAATTTGAGCGATTTTATTATGATGTTATACCTGAGTGACGAACACTCCTCTGTGGGTTTGGCCTTGGCCTGAGAGCAAGTCACAGAAATATTTTGTAAAGTAAAAAGAGATGAAAGTCTGAAACATAGATCAGGTTAGTGATATGTCTTTATAGACCATCAATATTTTTAATTTCACTTTAAAGTTTAAAACAATATGGAAGACTGTAAACATTAAAAATAAAAACTTTAACATTATAAAAATGAGGTATAAATTATAGTAATTTATTATACATATTTTTATAAAAACTTATTTTTTAATAATTTATTATTCAATAAAAGTTTTTTCTAATATATTAATAATAATAATAAATTTTTTTATAATCAAATTGTAAAAAAATACTAGTAAAAAAATAAATAAGTAAATGATATTGAAAAATAAAGTTCCATGTAATAACTTACTTTGTAGAAAGTCTTATGCATTAAGAATAAAAAAAATAGAAATATAATTATATATAACAAAATGTTGAAAACCATACATAAAATTAAAACTATGGTGTAATAGCTTAGATCCTTAATCTTCTTTTTATAAAATAATTATTTCCAAAAATTAATAATCATTTTTTAAAGTTTTTCAAGTCTTAAAATAAAAATGGATAATGCAATCCCAACAAAAATGAACAACTAATTTTGTGGTGAAGAGGACCTTCTTGAATTAATGACCTAAAAGAGAGCGTATAAAGAGAGAGTGAATACATCTTTTTGTTGGCAAACTGGTGGAATTCCCCTGACTAGCAGGGTTGCCATTGGCTAAGAAACCATGAACCAGGGCTGGTGGAATTCCCCTGACTAGCAGGGTTGCCATTGGCTAAGAAACCATGAACCAGGGGCATCTAAGCCGTCAAAATCACGTGGGGATCGCACACCACACCAACCCTTAACATGGTTGGATTTTTTGGTATCGGACGGGATTAGAACCGACCACCTTCCAGCTTAGGGGGGCGTCTTAACCATACCCCGCCACCAAGTGTTCTACATCTTGCGGATAAGAGTGAACACATCATTAAAAACCAACCAAATTTATTTTTTTCTTATAAAAAAATTATTTTAAAAATTAATAATCATTTTTTAAGGTAAAGAAAACCTGAGAATACATAAAACAATACTAAATAAATATATATTAGAAGGTCTAATTTGTTATAAATACAAAACATGGTAGAAATCAAATTTCCTAAGGTACCAGCGTTTTCCTTAAATTGTAAATGGACAAAAGATGTTGTCGAAAACCAAATAAAGAGGAGAGAAGCTTATAATAAGCTTGACCGTCCATAAGAGATGGATTCATAAAAATAACATTTAGTATTCTATATATTAAAATTTAATTATTCATATAAAATTACTTAATTTATCTTTACTTTACTTTTAAATATAAAACAATAGGATATATTTTTAAAGTTCAAAAACTTTTTATTAAATAAAGATTCTCAATATTTTAAAGTTTAACTTCTTATTTTTCAATATTTTATCTTAATATTAACTTCTTCTCATTGAATATTTATTTTAAAGTTTGACTTCTTCTCACATAATTTGAATTTAAATTATTCATATAAAATTATTTAATTTATCTTAATTTTACTTTTAAATATAAAACGATAAGATATATTTTTTAAAGTTCAAAAACTTTTTATTAAATAAAGATCTCAAGATTTTAAAGTTTAACTTCTTCTCATTGAATATTTATTTTAAAGTTTGACTTATTCTCACATAAATTGATTGATATTAAATTTTAAATATAATATTAAATAAAAATTATTTTGAATATCTTATCTTAAAGTTTAAGATCTTCTCAAATTTGACTTTTTCTCATTGAATATTTTGATATTAAATTTTGAATATAATATTAAATAAAAATTATTTAAAAAAACTATAAAGTTAAATACATTTAAAAATTCAATATAATACAAAATAAAAATAATCATTCATTTTAAAGTTTAACTTCTTCTCAGTGTTGGAATTTGACGAACAAAATGATCGTCATGGGGCATTTTGACCTTAAAAAATTTAGTAGACCATTTTTCCTAAAGGGTTAATTTATCATTTAAATTTATTTTTGAAGGACAATAAAATTTTCAAAATGTCATTATATTACTACTATTTTTTAAGGACACCAAAATTACTAAAACTTCATTACAAATTACTACTAGTAAATTAGTAATATTAATACTTTTATCTTATTATTACATAAAATTATACTTTCCAAATTCCAACTATACTTTCAGCTTCAAGTTTCACTAAAAAGAAAAACATTTACTATTATTTCCATCATCGATGCTTTTCTATTTTGTAGGTTTTCTTGTTTTTTTATGAAAGCCAAAATATGTCATTTAATAATGATTTTTCTATTATTTTTTAATTTTTTTTACTATTGTAATTAGCATCTACATAGTACAAATTCCAGTGCTCAATTTTCAACTAAATGATTTGAAAGTTGGAAGTGGAAACATAATACACATCGAATAGAAGATTATAGCACTGTTATATTAAACTAAGAAACATTACAACTATATAGGGAAATAACATGTAATCGAATCCTACAAAACAGGATCGGTACAGTGAAATGCAGATACTCTTCAACCTGAATCTATTTTAGGCATTTCGTCATTATTATCTAACACTTCCCCTTAATGAAAAAAACGATTTTCTGCCACACCTAACTGTTTCCTACATTCTTCAAAACTCATCTTTCCAAGGGGCTTGGTAAAGATGTCAGCCACATTATCAGTGGTTTTCCAATAGATCATGTCAATTTCCTTCTCTAGAATCTTTTCTCTTACAAAATGATGTTGAATTTCAAAATTCTTGGTTCTAGCATGATAAATTAGGTTGTGTGTCAGTTTAATAGAACTTTGATTGTCACATTGGAGAACAGTTGGCTTCAGTTGCTTGTTGCCAATATCTTCAAGAATTCTTCGTAGCCAAACAACTTCACAAGTAGCATTGCATAGAGCTTTGTACTAAGGATGCTGACAGAGTATGCTATGTCTGGTCTTGTAGTGGTAAGATAGTTTAAACCTCCCACCAACTGGCGATACAAAATACCATTTGTTGCTCTAGTTTCATCAAGACTGGATAACTTAGCATTCTGATCTAAAGGTGTTGACACTGCCTTACTTTCACTCATATTGAATCTTTCCAGAATCTCTCTTGTGTACTTACTTTGAGTGACCATTGTTTTGTTTCCTTCTCTCCATACTTTCAAACCCAAACAGTAATGTATTTCACCAAGATCCTTCATTTCAAATGACTGAGCTAACTGAATTTTAATATCTTCAATCAAATGAGAAGCATTTCCTATGATAATCAAATCATCAACATATAAGGATACCAACGCAACATTCCCATTTTCATCCTTTTTGACATACATGTTAGGATCATTTTTTATTTTCTCAAAACCTTTCTGAGCAAAGAATGAATCAATTTTGATATACCAAGATCTAGGTGCTTTTTTTAAACCATATAAAGCTTTCTTAAGCTTACAGACAAGATCCTCTTGTCCTTTCTTGATAAATCCTTCAGGCTTAACCAAATAGACTTCTTCTTTTAAATCGCCATTCAGAAATGCAGATTTAACATCTAACTGATGAACTTTCCATTTGTGTTGTGTAGCTAATACAATCATGAGTCTAATTGTATTTAACTTAGCTACAGGTGAAAAAGTATCTTCATAATCAACTCCTTCCTTTCGTGAATACCCTTTTGCAACTAATCTGGCCTTATAAATTTGTCAACACTTCCATTTGCATTAAATTTGGTTTTATACATCCATTTGCATCCTATGGGAATTTTGTTTTCAGGGAGTTCTATTAATTCCCAAGTCTCATTTTTCATTATTGATTCATATTCTTCATTCATTGCAGTATTCTAGTCCTTATGATATTTGGCTTGTTCATAAGAAATAGGTTATACAACATTCATTACCTGTGTCATCAATGCATAGTCTTTATACTTGGAGGGTACCTGAATTGTTCTTGTTGACTTCCTCAGTGGTCCACCGCTATCTTCACTTTCACTTCTTCTTTTCTGAGATGTAGGAGTGTTTGGAGTATCTACACTCCTTTCACCTTGTTGTTGTACCTGTTCCTTTTCCTGTTCCTGTTCATCATCTATATCAATTTTCAGATGAACATCATTGTCATAAGGAGTATGCCAAACATCATGCTTACTTATGTCTTCATCTGTAGTTTCATGAAAGATCACATCTCTGCTTGCTATGAGCTTATGTGTACTAAGATTAAACAATTTGTAAGCTTTATGTTCATCACAATAACCAAGAAATGTACACTTAACAGATTTGCATCCAGTTTTCTTCTCTCATCTTTGGGAATATGAGCAAATGCCTTGGAACCAAATATCCTTAAATGACCAACTTCAGGTTTATAGCCATAAAGAACTTCAAAAGGCGTTTTTAAATTTAGAATCTTAGTTGGACTTCTATTCTTTAAATAAACAATAGTGTTAATGGCCTTTTCCCAAAAACCATTAGAGACATTTTTACCTTTTAACATGCTGCGAGCACATTCCACTAAAGTCCTATTCTTTCTTTCAGCTACACCATTTTGTTGTGATGTAGAAGGTACTGTGAATTGTTGAATGATCCCATTGTTCTTGTAGTAGCTATCAAAAGCTCCCGAGGTATATTATCCACCTTGATCAGATCCGAGTATCTTGATGCATTTACCTGTCTGCTTTTCCACCATAGTTTTGAATTCTTTAAAGTATTCAAATACATCACTCTTTTTCCTTATAAAATAAACCCAAGTAAATCGTGATTTGTCATCCAAATATCATAAAATACCTTGTACCACCAATTGATATGGTTTGCATGGAGCCACAAACATCATTATGTATCAATTCAAGTATCTATCTTTGTTTCTTCTCTGTATGCACTGGAAATTCTTCCCTATGTTGCTTACCTAGTGCACAAGCTTCACATTCTATATGTTGATGTTTCAAAATAGGAACCTTCAACTATTAATTTCTTTTGAAGTAGCACTAAGTCATTTGGGTTAAGATGTCCATATCTGCGACGCCATAGCTCTTTAGTTGTCATTGTAGTAGATGTCAATGCATGATGATTGGACTTTGTGACATCAAGCTTATACAATGTTCCAATTCTTGTCCATGTGGCTATGATTTTATAATGATTCTCAATATCCTTAACAAGACAATGATACTACATAAGTTCTACTCTCATATTTTTATCAGTTATTGTGGAAACAAAAATCAAATTCTTTTTTATGCCTGGAACATACAGCACATCATGAATCTGTCTGTTTTGGCCATTAGGTAAATTCACACATATTTTTCCATAACCATGAATTTGATGAGATCTGTTATCTCCTAAATATATGTGTGTTTCATCTTTACTCTCATGATATTCATCAAACCACTCCTTAACACAAGACATATGGCCTGAGGCTCCTGAATCTATGAACCATGCATTTTGATCATTAGTTTCTGTAGACAATGCAGCTTCAGAAATAAACAACTTTAAATTCTTAAAACCTTCACTGAAAGAGGTGTCAGCTTTCACATAATTTCCATTATGTTTTCTAGGTATTTGTTTGGACTCATTATCTTTCCTCTTATAATAGTCTTTAGCATGATGACCAGGTTTTCCACAGTAAAAACAACCATCATTTTTCTTATCATGTGAACCAGATTGTGAGTGAGTCATACCTCTGTTTCTTGGCTGAAACTTGCCTGTTCTATTTCTATCTCATGGCTTGCCCTTGTATGGATATTTTCCTTTGGCCATCAATGCTAATTCTGGAGTATGAGAGTCCATCTCAAACACCTTCATTTGTTCTTCCTCTTGTAGAAGAATCCTTGTTAACTCAATAAATGTAGGGGGCTTTGCTCTACCTCCTAGACTTGAAATAAAGACATGATAATCTCTAATTAACCCCTTTAATGTAATAGTTACCATGTCATAATTTGAAACCTTATCACCAATGGCACTTAACTGATTACATAAATCTTTAATTCAAGAAATATAGGTGGTGATGTTCTCATGTGCTTCAATTTTCATGGACAATAGCTTAGTCTTCAAAAACAGAATCCTATTTGAGTTTGTAGTTTCATACAAACCTTTCAATATCTCCCAGGTCTCCTTCAAAGTTTTAGAATCTCTGATGTGCGGAATGATGTTGTCTTTGACAGACATCCTCAACAACACTTTGGCCTTTGTTTCTCGTTTCTCCCATCCTGTACCAGCAACACCTGTGGGTTTCAGTTCATCTCCATTGACAACACTCCAGACATTCCAGGCTTAAAAGATAGTCAGTATCTTAAATTTCCAGTCAATGTAGTTTTCACCATCGAGCTTGGTCGCTTCATTCAGATAATTATCTATAAATGAATTTGACATCTCTGCTAAAAGAAAATCAGAAAATACCTCTTTGTGGGTGAAAATTACCCTCTCCTGCTAATGATGGCGGATCGTATCTCCAACTAGTATAATAGTAGGCTTTCCTAAGCATAAGTGGTGGCTTTCCCTTACTGGCGGTTACTGCAGCTACATCTTCTTCTTACGGTTCCTGCACAAGGTCCTCCTTCACAGCCCGCCCACAATCACTAGGGTCATGGCTTGCCTTATGAGCCCCAATGAAGATCACGACCTTCCTTAGAAGTCTTATGGCCCTCTCAACTACAGCAACCCTCCTCAGCAGGCTCATGGCCTCTCCCAATAAAATGGAGGTAGATATGCACAGCAGCAACAGCCTCAAGCGGCAGCACTCCACTACCACTCTACTGGAAATGATGTTGTCTCAGCAGTCCCTCCAGCGTAGCCTCCAGTAGCTCCTCCACTTCTCCAACGGAAGCACTCTACGTCCACACTACCGGCAGCTTGGTGGCTCCTCCACCTATGCAGCAACAGCTGGCTCCTTCACGGCAGCTGCAATCAGCACAGTGATAGCAGTCACGGTAGGCACATGAAATTAACAATCCAACGATAATCACCATATCCTCCACACCGTAGCCTCCTTGCATAGCTCTTCTTTTGGGCACTCCCTTCACCCGGATTCTCAGTTGGCAGCTCTGATACCAAAACAGAATACACCGCAAACAAAATATTATAGCACTGTTCTACTAAACTAAGAAACATTAAAAATATATAGGGAAATAACATGTAAACGAATCCTACAAAACAGGATCGGTACAGTGAAATGCGGATACTATTCAACCTGAATCTATTTTAGGGATTTCGTCATTATTATCTAACAAGTGGAACTTGGAAGGCTAGAGCTTGAGCCTAGAAGCCCTTGGAGTTGGAGAGTGGACACTAGAGTCTGGACTCTGGACACACCTTCTTGGAAAGCATTATCAAGATTCAAATGTATTGCTTGCAGAATTATTTTGATTTAGATTTAAAGATGTTTTTAAAAATCTATTGATTTGTTTAAAAAGTTATTGATTTAAATTTAGAATCTACTATGATTTTCTGTATATATATTTAAACTCCATACTCAAACTCAAAAGTATATGGTTGCTATGAGAGACTTAATGTGTCTTGACTAATTTTAACAGAGTATTATCTCTAAATCAAATTTCTTTAAAAACTGCGAAGTGCAAAGTGAAAACGCTCTTTCCAGGAGCGCGGAGTGTTGACCGGAGCATCACAAGCATCCAACGCTCTTTCCCACTCCAAGAATTCCATGGTCTTTTCCCAATATGGATCTTAGTGGCGATTTCTCAGATGTGTATCCAATAGCGAACTTCTTTTTGTGAAGAGCCTAGAAGCTCTCTAACATCTCATAAGAGACCAAGTAAATCGAATGCTTCATCAGATTTTTGAAAGCATTGTGAAGTGAAAGTTTATGAGACCAAGTAAATCGAATGCTTCATCAGATTTTTGAAAGCGTTGTGAAGTGAAAGTGTGTGGATATTGCACACATTGCCTTCCAGTCCTTGTTTAATCTCATAGGGAACATGGTCTTCGGTAAATATTCCATAGCCTGGAAGCTTGATCTATTCCAAGTTTTTTTTAATAATTATAGGCTGCCGTCATTTTTAGATTATATAAGTTACAAGTAGATAACTTTGATTTTGGTATAAAGCTATTTCATATATGTCAAGCTCAAAAATAGTATAGGGATGAATTATTTAATATTAGTTTTAATTTTAAAACACATAAAAATACCATCACAAGCATTTATAATAACAACTTAGATAAACTTCGTAGATGGAAGAAGTTAGCTAGAATAGCTTGGAAATTATCACTATGATAAACGAAAGCCAATAATATCTTAGCACTTAATCAAGAAACACTAACCAACATCGCAATGGCATTAAAGTTTTGAAATGATAAAAAATACATTCATAAGGTATAAAAAGTTACTAATACAAAGTCATAAGCATTTATATATTTAAACAATTGTATTTTCACTATTTCTAAGTTTGAGGAAATTGAATTGAAGTTCCAAATGATAAAAAATGAACAAAAGTTAATTATTGGAGGGTAAATTTTTTTAACAAACCTTCATTATTGAAGGGTAAATTTTTTAACAAACCTTCATTCTTGAAGAGTAAAATTTTAAACAAAACTTTTCATGGCAAGCAATATAAAATGTCAAAATGTTAAAAAAAAATAAAATTGCTGATAGAATAAAAACCAAATTCCAGCACTTCTTCTTCCCACTAAATATTTTGCAAATAAATTAGTTGATATTAAATTTTAAAGAAATAATATTAAATAAAAATTATTTTAAAAAACTAAAAAGTTAAATACATTTAAAAATCAATATAATACTAAATAAAATGATCAGATGATTAAAAATCATAAAGTTAAGTACATTTAAAAAAAGTATGTTGAATATATTAAATAAAACAAATATATATTTAGGTTTAAAAAAATCATATTTTATAAAAGGATAAACAAACCATCTTTTAAAATATATAGAAATAGAAGAGAGTTTTAAAATAATATTATTATAAACAGATAATGACGTCTCGTTGTGTAAGTAAGACATTCTAATAAAATGTAAAATTCCACTGTTAAAAAAATTGCAACATCAAAGACCTTAATTAAAAAATGTCTATCGAAAAGAAAGATGACCAACAAATACAGTAGAGACGAGAAGAAACTAGGTGATGGCTTTCTGGATACACTTGTAACATCAACCATCCCTGCACTATGCTACAAACCAGCCAAAAATATCTGTCTAAGGGAGATTGTGAAATCGAAGTCGTTGGGATGTTAGGAGAGTTTAACGAAAAAGAGGATCCCAAGAGCGTGCAAATCAAAGTTAGAAAGACACCGCTGAATTGTCACTACCCAACATCTTAAGTCATTGACTTGGCTTTCATTGGATATTAAGGTGTGGCTGAACTTAAGCACTAGAGAGGCTCCTTCAAGGGACTTTGTTTAGTGTTTAAGTTTAGCTAGTATTGGACTCTGTAAAGATCAGTAAAAATATTAAGAAAACTACATCTATAATGACAAGCCAAGTTTCAATTGTTTAAATAAAACAAATAATGAGTTTGTTTAGTGCTTAAGTTTAGCTAGTATTGGAATCTGTAAAGTTCACTAAAAGATTAATAAAAAAATGTTAGGAAAACTAGGATAGTCAAAACCAAGCCAACTAAACTTGAATTTACTACTCCACCAAGAGAGCGGGAACACAAACCCAGAAGGAGAGACCCCCAAACCGACACAAGGACAGTGACCAACAGCAAAAAACAAGGCACAAGAAGCTGCACAAACCACGGGACTAAAACCAAAACAACCGGAACCAGAAGACAGCCCAATACCACCACCAAGAGAGCGCGAAACACAAACCCAGAAGGAGAAACCGCCAAACCGACAGAAGGATAGCGACCAACAGCAAAAACAAGGCTCAATAAGCTGCGCAAAACACGGGTCAACAACAAAAAAGAACCCGTCGCTTCTCATGGGAGGCTAAGAATGATTACCGACAAAGTCCACCAAAACGCCAGAATGACCGTTAGATATAAAAGAACAGACAAGCTTTAAAATTATCAAGGAAAAGCATAACCCCAAAGCGACATGCGACATGAGAAGAAAATCATGCAACAGACCACAGGCCGTACCAGTCAGCCCAAAAAGCAAGAGTAGTAACCAATGCACCAGACCCAGTCCACTAAAACTAGAAATCACCGAAAAAGATACAACCAGAGAAGAAAAAATTCTCACTTTTTTAGGACATGGTTGGTACTAGTCCCCCATGTCAGGGGATGGACTCCATGCGTGGACTAGACCCAAGAGCCAAAGACCTCAGACATGCGACTCAAGAAAAATCGAAACCCTGCAGCCAAAAACATACAGCAAGGTGCTAAGTGTTCCTAAGCTTACCAGGATGGTCCAAATTAGCAAAAACTGGTCCTTCGCAGAGGAAAAGCCCATGAGGGCCTGTACCATGGTCCTTCCAGGGCACCGGGAGGCGTCACAAACCCTACCTTCTTCAGTTCAGATTCAAAGTGTGATCTTTAATAAAAAACTAATTGTATTTACATTTTTAATAGCACATATATATCATAACATTCTATTGTAACTATGTACCAAATAACCCAAGAAAGCAAGTTATTATTGATTTCCACTCACTCAAAATGTCGAATGTTGGAGTCCTCGTATAATGTGATATAATGTGGAATCCTGGTATAATGTGATTACCATGCGTATTGATTCTAACTTGGGATTCAAACCATGATTCTAAAAGGCAAACTTATATTCAAATAAAATACATTAACTTATAAAAAATAATGTAAATATTTATTTTAAAAAACTAAAAAATTAAAAAAATTTCATACTAATTAAAATTTTTGAAAAGATGTTATATTAAGAAAATTATTTTTTATTTTATTTTTATGTTGATAGGCATAATTATAGTATTAACTTTTCCCCTATACACGATCGCATGCTTTTAATTAGTAATTAGGTTTTCGCGGCCTAGATTGAAGGAAATCGGATATTCTTCAGTCGTGTACCAAATGGGATGGCCGGATTTTCTCTACGCATGGGAGTGGAGTGCGAAGGGTTTTGGATTAACTAAACAAGAGTGTGTTACTTGAATTAACTAAACAGGAGTGCGAAGAGTTTTGGATGAACTAAACCAGCCGGCACCTAAAGTCAAAGGGACGCGAGCGCACAGGTACGTTGAGGAAAATGAAGGGGTTTATCATTGTTCATATTTCTCACTTTGTTTACAAGCATGGAATTCAGCTCTGGCGATGGGGAAAAGGGCGGAGGAGAAATTGGGAGCTTGGAGGCAGAGTAGCCAGGGGGTTCGAGCACGGTACCTTCGATTCCAGTTATTGAGCAGGATAACAAGACTTGTCATCTTGATCTCTCGGACAAACTGTTTGGAGGCGGGAAGGAAGCCTGCGGTGCTGGAAAGGCTTTATGCCAAGATTGTGCTTTGGTGCTGTAAATTCTGATCCCAATTTCCTAAACCTGTATTAAAATTTCTGGGTGTTTTTGTTTCTTCATCATCTATTTATGGTTTTCCTGTAGGAACATTATTATTCCAATAGTCTTGGAGCCATGGGGAAGTTAAGACTTTAATTATGTGAAAGCAAATCAGTATCAGTTTTGTGAGGGAAGTGCCTGAATTATTTGTTTTTTCATGGCTTGGGGATCACTCTATTTGGCATGGCATATATTTGTGCATGATGGCCTTGTCCACCATCGTTTTCCTATGGGACCTATTGCAGATGTCTCGTATCTTCAGAGGGTTGCAGTTGCACATCAGGTTTATCAATATTATTCCTCCGTGAACAAGAAAAAACACAGAAAATGATTGAAATAAAGATGATCATATTGTCCACATGTTGGAATTCAATTGCAGCTCCACCATGCAGATAAGTTTGATGGAGTTCCTTATGGTCTTTTCCTTGGACCCCAAGTGAGTCGCACCATTGCTGCCCAACTCCTTGTATTTAGTGAATCAACTTGTTTTGGTTATTGTTCTTCTGGTTATTTATTATGGAGTGAGCTAAATTTTAGAAGTTTATTTGTACCATTTTTTTGGCAAAAATTCTGATCAAAATTGAGCCAGAATTGTTGAAATTGTAGTTGCAGTTTGTTGAAATTGCATAATCAAAATGCTCCATGAAGTTATGTTATAAGAAGGTTGAATCCAATTTTATAAGTTATTAATTTATGAGTTTTCTGGTCCTTGCAGGAAGTTGAAATGGTGGGAGGGGTTGAAGAGCTTGACAAACTAGTGAAGGCCAGAGCTAAGACAGCCAAGGACCCTACAGAATTTGCAAACACTGCTTGAATTCACAAGAATTATTTCAGAATGTGGTATACAGAATCTGCAAAGACTGCATGAATTCACAAGATTTCTTTCCAAGTGTGGGGTCGCCTAACTTACATCGAATCGAATCTGTTTCTTTGTTTGTACATCATATTGTAATGTGGGAATCCTTGTGAACAAAGTTACTTGGAATATCTATGGCTAACCATCGATAAGAACTTGTATATTTAGGCAATCTTGATATCGTCATATACGCAAGTGATAGAGTTAATGTTGGGAATTCTATGTGGCAATACATATAGAGATTGAACTCCCATTATTTCTGTCATGTACATAAGTGATCGTTCAGTTGTGGCCAAAAGACAAATGGTTCAATCATCATCTTGCGTATGAGTTATTGCTAGAATTACAATGTTGAAATTCTATGATATCATCATCCTCTTAAGTAAAGGACGATTATGATGCATCATTACCAAATAGAGTATCAGTTCTTCCATAGGAGAATTCACACATTTATAAATTCAAATTGTGAGCAGTATTGCGACAATAATATCTCTCTGTGAGTGCAATAATATTTTTGTATTATTGATTGAATGATGGTACCTAGAGGAGTAATAATAGTTTATTATTATTGATTGAATGATGGTAAAATATGAGCAATATACTTTACTCAAATTATTGGGGAGATGTTGTTAGGTAATCTTAAGTCTAACTTAATATTACATTACCAAAATAAAAAGTATTTAAAAATTTATATCAACTCATAAAATACAAGATTATAGTAAAAATTCATGTCATCCTATAAAATAATAAGTTAAAAGTTAAGCTTAGCTATATATCAGTTTATAAGATCAAATTTCTTGAATTTAAAAATAAAAATACACTTCAAGAAATTGGATTCATTTAAGCCCGGGTTTAAAATAAATTTATGCTGAGAAATATGATAATCTATGAGAAATAAAAATATTGACTGTTAAAAACTCTATGAGAAAGAAAAATTTTGACTATTAAAAAATCTACGAGAAAGAAAAATATTGACTATTAAAAAATATAGAAAAGTGTAGCCATATTAAAGTCAAAACCCATCATGTTGAATTAAAAATGTTTTAGAATAGCTCTTATTGAATGATGAATAAGATATATCATATTCTATGAGAGAGATTGGGTACCAAAAAGTATGAAAGAGTATTGCCATGTTAAAGTTAAAACCCATCATATTAAGTTAAGGATAGTTTTGAGCTCCATGATAGAGAGACTCTCAAGGCTGTAAAATTTCAATGGCCTTCCTTTGCATGCAAAAATATTAACTAAGTATATGAAATAATCTTTAGTGGGAGTGGAAGTGGGAGTTGGAGTAATTTGGATGACTTTATATTGTTGAGATTCATGAAATACATTAAAGTAATTGAGATGACTTTACATTGTTGAGATTCATGAAATATGTTAAAGTAATTGGGATGACTTTATATTGTTGAGATTTATGAAGTATGTTAGCTTAAATTATTTAACATTATTATATATTTTGTGAGTATATATATTATAGGTTAATATACAAAACTTTCTCTATGGTAGCTCAAATTATTTAACATTATGTATTATGTATTATGTATGTTCATATATCATTAACCAATATACAAAACATTCCCCATGGTATCCAAACAACTTAACTATATGCTTATCTCATATAAGTATCACGTTGGTGTCTTATGTTATAGATCATTTATTGATTTTTTATGCTTCAGTTTCCATTTGGTACATATTCAACAATATCATAAATTGCATTTTTTTGTGTTAAACAACATTCCTTTGGAAGTAAAAATAGTTGCAGGTTTAATCTTTGCATGAATATAAAGTCGTTAGTAGTAGATCTAGTGTTTCTTTTGATCTAATGATTTAAACTTTATAAGTGAGTATCATTCTCTGATCTGCTACACCTAAGAAAATTGCATTGAGGTCAACGTTATTCTAAGAAGAAGGGGAATGTAATACCCTTCTTCCACCCCCTTACATTGGGACGCAAATATGTTTAATTTAGTGTATGTGTGTAACTTATATTTTAGTATTGAGGGTACCATTTACATATAACAACAATGCATTTCAAATGTATGCAACCATATTTAAAAAGGTTCCTAGTGAGAGCCTAGTGCCAAGACCCCTCTAGAAATGTGGAAGC
>LPNX011188279.1:64048-92936 GCA_001517045.1 Pseudotsuga menziesii
ATATTCCCCCTTCTTTATAATGGTTTGGATTTACATTGATGTATATGAATATAGTTTTAATTAAAATTTGAATATTTTATGTATTTTTTAATGACCAATTTTATGGTCAACTCTAGGCCAGTTCATGATTTTTGGGAACTCTGTCAAATGTAGTTAAATAAAAAAAAATTACATTTTCAACTGTGCGTTTCTACTCTTGACAGAAAAAAATGATGCCTTTATTTTATTTGCAATTGGCAGTACTAAACTGCGGTTTCTTTTTCATTTCTTTCAACATGTTAAATGGCAAGTAATTGTGGTCGTGTTCAATTTAGGATATCGCACTACACTATTGATCCAGAATTTGCATATAATAAGGAAACAGTGCCGCAAGCTTGTCATAGATCCACAAACATTTCATATAGCGAGAAACGTTTGATACGAATAATGAAACTACTCTAATGTCATTCATGAAACAATTTCAACAAACTTTTAATATTGTGACAAACGATGACTACAAACTTTTAATATACCGTCTAACTTTAAATACAACGACAAAATGCTGATACAGTCACCAAAATTTGGAATTAACCATAAAACCATACTGAGCAACTTTTCATATTGGGACAAACTAGTGAAATAACAACTTCTTTTTTTAATTCATCATCAACCCATAGACTTTTGATATATCGACAAACTTGACATATATGGACAAAGTTTTGAATTTGCGAACAACTCTTTATGTAGCAACATACTTTTCACTTAATCATAAAACATGGAGACAATATTTCAATATAGCGCAAACCTTTTTAGGGTAGCCACAAATTAGATATAGGGACAGACTATTCAGTTAAGCATAAAACCATTCTGACAAACGTTTTTTATGGAAAGAACCTTTTCATAAAGCGGCGAAACTTTTGACATCAGAAATAAACCATAGCGCCCCACTTTTAATATACCAACAAACTTTACATATAGCGACTAACTTTAGATGTACCGAGTAAGTTGTCATATATCGACAAACGTTTCATAGATCGCGACACCTTTTTGCTATACCTTCAAACTTTTCATACATTCGTAAAACCATAGCTTCAAGCCTTTTAATATAGCAACATTTTTTTTCTATAGCGCCAAACTTTTGGTAAAACGACACATTTACAAAGAGACAAAAATTATCTAGCATCTTTTAATGTAGTGCCACTCGTTGTATATACTGGCCAACTTTTGGTATAGTGAGAAATAGCGACAAACTTTTCTTATAGCACAACCTTTTGGTGTCATCATAAAACCACAGAAACCACAGAAACTTGTGATATACTCAGAAAACCATAACAACTAACGTTTACTGTATCGAAAAAGTTTCCATATCTCGACAAGCATTTTATATAGCAACTAACTTTTGCTATAGCGATATATTTTTTTTATTTAGTGCCAAACTTTCGCTATAGCGACAAAATTTTGGTGTCATCATAAAACCATAGCGAGAAATGTTTGATACGAATACTGTTACTACTATAATTCCATTCATGAAACCATTTCGACAAAATTTTCATATTCTGGCAAACGATAACGACAAACTTTTAATATAGCTTCTAACTTTTAATGCACCGCCAAATTTTTCATACAATCGCCAACATTAGCAATTAATCATAAAACTATACTGAGCAACTTTTCAGTTTGGGACAAACTTTTGAAATAGCGACAACATTTTTTATTTCATCATAAAGCCATAGCAACATTTGTACTATATCGACAAACTTCTGGTATAGCGACAACCTTTTATATAATCATAAATCCATGGTGCCAAACTTTTCCTCTAGCGACAAACTTTTTATATACAAACAAGCTTTTGATATAATCATAAAACCATCGCGACAAGATTCTAGCATAGCATCAAACTTTTCTTATACCGACAAAGTTTACATATATCGACAAACTTTTGTCGTTGCGAACAACTCGTTATATAGCGACAGACTTTTGACTTATTCATAAATCATGGTGACGAGATTTTAATATAGCGAAAACCTTTTGATATAGCGACAACTTTGATATAGCAACAAACTATTCAAATATTCATAAAACGATTGCCACAAACATTTCATATAGCGACAAACTATTTATATTGCCACAACCTTTTCATAAAGAGGCAACACTTTTCAGCTTACCATAAAACCATAGCGACCCACTTTTAATATAGTAACAAACTTTACATATACCGAGTAACTTTAGATCTATCGACAAAGTTTTCATATACCAACAAATGTTTTGTAGATCGCGACAAAAATTTTCTATACCTTCAAACATAGAAACCATTGAAGCAGGTCAACTGTGACTATCACGTCAAACATTATAGACTTGAGGAAACTATGGTCAATAAACGCAACAATGTCAAGCATGCCCAAGTATGGTCATTCCAAGTACGTCAAACAATATTGACACCTTGGTCCAACATGCTGAACCAGGATAACCATGTCTATAATATCACAATCATGTTAACGATGACCATGGTATGGTAATCATGTCAACCATGGCCATGGTCTGACAACCAAGTCAACCATGTCCATGGTATACAAACTAGATGAAGCAAGGTATGACATGACCATGGGTGACCATGTAATCTGTGCTTTGCATGACTATGTTCAAGTATTGTCATCCATGCTTATGGATGTCAACCATGGATGATTTTTGTCAACTGGGTCAATCATGGATGTCATGATGGTGGTCTTGACTACATCATGTCAAAGACATGCTTCGCATTTCCAGGTTGACCATGTGTTCAAATAGGCTCAAAATAATTAACCATGTCATCATTAACCATGGTCCCGTTCATCGTTGCACATGGCCATCCATGGTGGAGATGGCCATGGTCAACCATGGTTAACAATCATGGTTGACCATAATGTCCATCATTAAGCATGGGTATGGTCGACCATGTCACCCATACCGAGAAAATTGATTTCCTGAAAAATTTATTGTGAATAACTGAAATAAATATTCAAAAAATAAAATATTATACAAAAACATATTTTCTAAAGCTATATTTTTTTTAATGTTTACTTTTAAATACAATAATTTAAATATTTTTTTAAAAATAATATTTACAAAAGAAAATTACAAAAATAATTATCCATTTGTTTATTATAGAAAATAAATTTATTTTTACTTTTTTTCCCATATTATTTTACACGACTATACAAATTTAAAAAATAATATTGTTTCCCTTTTATTTTAATACTACTACTACTAATAATAAGAATAATATTATTTCTATTATTATTATTATTATTAAAGATACAATTTAATAATTTTAATATAACCATTATCACATAATCATAGGTGTAATCATCATCATCATCATCATTATTTTTATACTTATTTTTATTATTCTAATAAAATAATTAATACTAATAATAATACTAATTATATTTATTATTATTATTATTATTTTTATCATTATTATTATTATTAAAATATTATTACTAATAATATTACTAATTATTATTATTAGTTTTATTATTATTCTTATTATTAAAAAACGATTTAAAAATTTGAAGAGTACCATAATTAATAATTTGTTTTATTTGTTTTATTATTATTCTTATTATTAAAAAAACAATTTTAAGGGCACCATAATCACATAATCAAAGGTGTAATAATACTAATACTAATAATTATAATAATAATAATACGAAAAATATTAATAATATTTATTATTATTATTATTATTATTATTATTATTTATATTAATAATGTTAATATTAGTAAATTACATTATTCAATATTTAATTTCTAAATAATAATACTAATTAGAATAACAATAATATTAGTATTATTATTTTCCTGCTCAAACGGGGTCTAGTAATTAGCACAACAACATAAAATGTTGTTGGTGTACATTGATTGGCATCATTTAAGCGATGAGAAAAGAAATGACGTAGATCAGCATACATTAACAACATAATGTTGTTGTACTACTTGTTGCAGCTGCAACTGTTTTCCCCAATTTTTTCAAAATTTGGTCCCTCTCATGATTTAATGTTGCTTTGAATCGTTTGGATCCATGAATTTTTGGGTCATGCTTTAATTTCGGATTATTTTGAAGATTAGCTCTCGTCCTGTTTTCAAAAGTTGCTTATGTTTTTAATGACTGTGGGTCGCGGATTTTGGAGTCTGTTTTATTTTGCTAGTCAAAGATGATTCGGACCAATTGTCCTTTGTAAAACCGCTGTTTCGGAACGAAAACAGTTTCGACCGTTGCTAAATTTTAAAGTTTTTTCAAACAATTAGAATTTTTATTGATCGGAGGCTGTTGTCTATTCATCTTCTGCCGTTGCGGCTCCCAAAGCACCTAAGCACCCGAAATGTAAGTGCTCCGCCCACCGATGCGTGTCGGTTTCTGGTCGCATGTCTGTAGCCTTTTCTCTTCCGTCGTTGCGGCTGTGCCAATCACTTGTTGTCCGATGTCAATGTCTTTCTGATTTCCGACTGGAAGCTTTCCCGCCCACATTTTAGGTCATAACTTTTTCGACTTCGATAGGCTTAAATGGTTTCGGGGTTCCCGTCGCCTGTTGAGACCCGCTTATGCGGCTTTAAATAAGTCTACCCGGCCTATGTTTTTGTGTTTCAAGCCACCAATGAGTTTCCTCTTCCCGCCGTTAGTGAGTTTTTCAAGCCCATGTGTGGACGAGACAGTGGTGACGGCACCTGTTAAGGTTTCCAGAACTAGAATGCAGTGCACGACCTCTCTTGATGATTACTCGTTTTATAGACGTAGTTTGTTTTTATTGAAAATACAGTCCCAATGATTGATAGACGTCATTTAATTGCAGGTGGACTCAAGAGACAGTTCAGACTACCACGGCGTGAAGGTATAGCTGGGAGATAGGTGGCGGAAGGGAGCTGGGCAGTTTTGGCAAAGGTCGAACCGAAACCGACAGGATCGCAAGGAGGGCAAGTGAAGTAGAAGGAAAAACCAATAGCAACAAAGGCGCAGACCTGGAAGGTCTATCAGTTACTCAGCGGATCATGAGTGCGCAGAGAAAAGATAAAAAATAGGGATATGAAACGTTTTGAGGGACCGAAAGGTCACACGTTTGGGGGCAGCCCAAGCGGTCAACTGTTTTAGTTTAAATATTTGAAAGTTAGAACTGACAGGGGCTTTTTCCAGGGAAAAAACTTGTAAAGTATGGTTTGTAAGAGGAACTATTTCGTTTTACAACCAGAAATTGCAAATTTTGCCTGTTGGAGAAAGTGCTATGTGGAATGTCTCAATTTGATTTAATGAACGATGTTGAATGGGAACTATTTCGTTTTCGACTACGTTTCATGGACTGTGAGAGCGTTCTAACTTTCTGAACCTATGTTCTTGTCTGAATGTTCTCTAGTATATTCTGTGATGTTTTCCACTGTGAGTAATGGGATTCTTAACTGGTGATGAGCTATCTTCTCATGTATACTTTCATTCATGTTTATATATTTGGTTATAAGAACAACTACCTGTGATTTGCCATAACACATGGACAGTAATGTATTACTCATGAATTAATATCCAGCTCTGTAGAGATAGCTTAGTTAGTATTTACTTTCTTGCAATATATGTGATTTAGATGCTTGGGAGTTTAAGACGAGAGGTAAGAACTTGCGCATCACATTGTGAATACTCCTTGCATCCTTTATCACCCTGCATTGTTAATTAGGCACATGCATATCATACCTTAAGTCAACAAATACAAAATATACACGGTGGACTGGGCCGCAACCGGTAAAACCATTGTTTGTTACTTGACCTACGGTAGCCGGACTGCAAACCGAACGGATTCTCTACACCAAATAGTCATGGGCTAATTGGGAACGTTGACTGGAGAGAATCCCTTGCTGTTGCAGCCTGCAAATTTCTAGGCCTCAACAGTTTCTGACGCTAGAAGGAGGGCTGCCAGTGCATGGCTGGCCGAGGAAACCCGTTTTCCCGAGACTTTTCCACCAGTAACAATTCAGAAAGCAGTGGGCTTCATAATCCAATTCCAGAAGAAGGGGGTAGAGAACATTTGTTTTCTATCGACAACAAAGTTGTTAATAATCTGAGAAGACACACTAGGGCATATGTGAAGAAGATCGGAGGATTTTCGATCATCCCTGAATTGCCCAGAAGAGAATATAAAAGGAAGGATCGTCCTATATTGGAAGACTCAGTGCTGGTTGAGGATTGGGAAGAACTTGTAGAAACAGCCTTACAGGAAGTTGTACTGCCTTTGAATCAAGAAGGCCCAGATACTCCTCACAATTCTCTTTTTCACACTCATGTTTGCTCACCTCCTTACTCTCCACCCAGACTCATGGCAACCGTAAATGCCAATCAACCGCCCAACCCACCGAATCCACCACCTGTCTGGAGAGCCAGATCACCTTTAAACCTACCACCTCCGTTGCATGATTTACCTCAATCCTTTGAAAAGATGCTGCCCAAATTAGACCTAAGTGAGAAGATACTAGTAGACAACCACTTGCAAAGTTTTTATTTGGCAATAGAAGGGTTAAGGGCTGGGGAGTATGAGGATGTAGTTTGCAGACTATTCCCGCACACCCTTAAAGGAGCTGCAACATCATGGTATTTTGGTTTGCCTGCAAACTCTATCCCTGATTGGGATACCTTCGAGAGGATCTTTAGAAGTAAGTATGCGACCCAAAAGACTCATGCAGCCCTCATGAAAGGACTATGCGCCTTAAATAAAGAGAGAAAGGAGAAGGTGCACAACTTCACTCAAAGATTTGCAGTGTACCTCAAGAATTTTGTTGAAGCTGACAGACCTTCGAATAAAGTCCTGATTGAATATTATACCTCGGCTTTAGGACCCGAGCTGGCCATGTTCGCCAAAATGAAGGCCAAGCCCACTTTAGCAGAGACTTATGAGGAGGCAGAAAAGGTAGAGGCTGAATAAGAAAGTATCAAAGATTATCCCAAACGGTCAGGAGAGAAAATTGTGGGAAGGAAAGCCTTGTTGTTTACTAAGCCTAAGGAAGAGCAATCACCAGATTTTGAAATTATGGAAAAAATGATGCAAAAGCTTTCTAACATAATCATAGACTTGGAAAAAGAAAAGGAAGCTCAAAAGTTCTACAAGCCCTATTACAAGAAAAGGGAGGATAACAATCAATCCCAACCTCCTCCGCACAATTCAGCATCTATGAATTTAACAGAGGTAGGAATGGACAAATTTTGTACTTTCCACCAACAACCCCACTCTGAAAAGAATTGTCCTCAATGGATAAACTCAATGACGTTGATTATGAATTAGCTGTTGGATTCTAAATTAACAGAAGATGGAGATGAAGAAAGAAAAGACAGTAACACGTCAACGAAAGAACAAGAAGATGAGACCATGGTTCTGTGGAACTCTATTTCATTATTCGATGCTGAGGAAGAAAGGAATTGGGGATACGAGGATGTCATGGAAATGAACGTAACAAGAAGGAGCCAAGGGTCGGCTAAAGAAAACATTCTCATGCTCCCAAAGATTAAAAGGCTTCAGAAAAATGTTAAGAAATTTCAAAATAATTCCTCAGCTGATAAAATTCCCGAATTCACCATTACCAGCCAAGATCCTAGGAAGAATGATATGTTTGCCAAGCCCAATGAAGAAAAAATGAATGTTGATAAGCCGCATCCCACCGAAACACAGATGGATTATGATATTGTGGAAGATATAAAGAAGGTAAGGGCAAATATCTCATTAATTGAAATGTGTAAGGTGCCGCATCAGAAAGAAAAACTTTTGAAAACGCTTGAAGCATCAGAGGAGAGGCTTCCCACTGACAATCAACCCAAGGAAGAAGAAGAAATCGGGGAAGCAAACATTGGGGGTAAGTCTAAGAATAAGAATCCACCTTTCCTCCTCACTTTTGAAATTTTTAATCACAACGTACATAATTGCCTGGTAGACTCAGGGGCATCAGTTAATGTCATGCCAATATCAGTCTGTAAAAGGATAAATGGGAAACCTAAGCCATCCACTTGGAGGGTTGTTCAGTTGGATAGGACGAATGTGAAAGTAATAGGGGAAATGGAGGATGTCCTAGTCCGCCTGTCTTTAAATGATAAAGTGTGCCAAGTTATTGATATTGTGGTGGCCGACATACCAGACGCTTATGGGCTTGTTCTGAGCAGAGACTGGTCGGCAAAACTAAACGGATATTTTGCCTTGGATTGGTTGCATTAGTGGCTGCCGTATAAAGAAATCCCGAATCAAATTAAAATTTTGAGGGAGCCTCACATGAAATACAACGTTACTCAACTTGAGGAAAAGAACGAACCAGTGGATTCTGTGTTGGGAAATTACTTTATTGAATTGGAACCAGGAAATTACCAAGCAGAAGAAGCCAGCAACAAGTCAGACGCTCAGCTTGATCTCCTTCAATTTTCACAGGCTGATGAAATCGACTGTAAAATAGTAAACTTAGCAGTAGGAGTAGATTCTTGTGCAGTAGTTAGCGATTTCTAGACATTGTTTTTTGATGGTTCTAAGACGTTAGAAGGGTCAGGGGCCGGCTGTGTCCTGATCGACCCTAAGAAGAATAAACATTTTCTTTCATGTAGATTAGAGTTTGAATGTACAAATAACATAGCTGAGTATGAAGCGTTGGTGCAAGGTTTAAGGAAAGCAATCGAATTAAAGGTAAGTAATCTGAAAGTTTTTGGAGATTCTGAAATAATTATAAAACAGATTCGGAATCAAATACATTGTATTTCTCCTCACTTAAAATCTTATCAAAATGAGGTATGGGACCTACTCAAATGTTTTAACGCATTTAATATTATATCAATTCCAAGACTTAAAAATGCAGCAGTTGACTTGTTGGCCACATCAGCTGCTAGGCTTGTGCCTACTAATAATCGATGCTCCGTTGAATTACTTTTCAGGCCCTTGGTCCCTGATATGATTACCAACCTATGAGTGTTCGACGACGATCAACAGATTATAGAATGCTTAACAAATGACGAGGTATTTAAAGGGGCGATTATAGATGACGAAGAACATCAGGCCGAGCTGAAATATGATAATTTCATCCCTAAAGGAGTCAGAACCTTAGAAAGAATGTTCGATTTAAATGAAAAATTTAGAAGACCAACAAACGTGAAGACTCACAGCTCATCTCTACAGTTCGAATTGATAAATTTAGGAACCGAGACAAATCCTAAATATGTGAATCTTGGCAAATGCTGTTCACCAGTAGAAAGAGATAAGTTCATCAATCTTTTTAATCAATATAAAGATGTTTTCACCTAGACAAACGAGGATTTGAAGACATATGACACCAGCATCATCCAGCATGTTATCCCCATCAAATCTGGCGTCAAACCTTATCAACAACCTTTAAGGAAAATGCACCCAAAATTGGAACCTCTGATCCAGAGTGAAGTTAAGAAATTATTGGATGCTAAAATCATTTTTGAGGTCAGACACTCTGAATGGGTCTCAAATCTGGAGAAATCAGGCTATGTGTGGATTTCAGGAATTTAAACCGCGCTTCAGATAAAGATAATTATCCTGTTCCACCCATGGAGAAACTACTACAAATGGTCTCAGGTTCTGAACTATTTTCTTTATTAGACGGGTTCTCAGGTTACAATCAAGTATTAGTAGCCGAAGAAGACAGATTGAAGACAACATTCAGGACCAGATGGGGAACCTTCGCTTATCGAAGAATGCCCTTTGGGCTTATAAATGCTGGAGCTACGTTCCAGAGGGCTATGGACATAGCTTTCCGCGGTTTGATTGGTCGTAGTGTTGTAGTGTATCTCGATGATATTACGATATTCTCAAAGAGGAGAGAAGAACACGCGTTTCATCTAAGGCAGATTTTTGAACGCTGTCAGTAATATGGTATCTCACTCAATCCCAAGAATTGTGTGTTCGTTGTTACGGAGGGCAAGTTGCTGGGTCACGTAGTTTCAAAGAAGGGAATCTCTATAGATCTGGAAAGGATCAAGGCCATTGAACAGATCCCCTTGCCCCATAATAAAAAGGGGATGCAATCATTTATGGGAACAATAAACTTCATGCGAAGATTTGTGCCAGATTTTGCTCAGATTGTCAAACCTCTGCAGCAAATGGTGAAGCAAAGTGCACAATTCAAATGGACTAAGATTGAGAAGAACGCATTCAGCAAGATTAAAACTGCTGTTGCACATGTAACCTCCCTAAAAAGCCCAGATTTCGATAAATATTTTATTCTGTATACTTTTGCATCTGATGATTCGCTAGAAACTGTGCTTACTCAAAAGGAAGATGGGGAGGAGTCTTTTTATACCATTTTCTTCACAGTACTGAGAGAATTCATTTGATGTGAATTCTCTGCCATTATCGGATCTGAGACACTTGATTCGTTTACCTGTTTCATTTTCAACCTGTTCTTTAAAAATCTTGAAGCATTCAAAGGCTTCCGATTTCCTGTTAAGAAGGCATACCCATGTCATCCTGGAGTAGTCATCAATGAGCAGCATGAAGTATTCTTCACCATTCAATCCTTCATTCTTGGTTGGTCCACATAGATCAGTGTGGACAAGCTCTAAGGGTTTTTTAGACGAGTATTCTTTTGTCTTGAAATTGGCTTTCGTAAGTTTCCCATGCTGACAGTGCTTGCAGATAGTGTCAAAAGGCTTTGTAATCTGTGGCATGTTCCTTACAGCTTGCTTCTTGCTGATCTTGACCAGATTATCAAAATGTAAGTGTCCCATTCTTCTATGCCATAACCAATTCTCATCTTCTTTACCTAGGTGACATTTCTCTTCCTTGATCTCGTCCAGAACATATATGTTGTTTGGAGCTAAACTAAGTGAAAAATTTTGGGCTCAAGCAGTGCATACAACAGTCCACATTATGAACAGAGGATTGCTCAGAAGCAACACTGATAAAACTCCTTATGAGCTATGGATAGGAAGAACAGCTAATGTTCAACACTTCAGAGTGTTCGGAAGCAGGTGCTACATCAGAAGAGATGATAAGAAGATTAGAAAATTAGAATCTCGTGCAGATGAAGGAATATTTGTTGGGTACTCATCCACAAGAAAGGCCTACAAGTGTTACAACCTGAGATTGGGTAAGATAGTGGAAATCATCAATGTAAATATTGATGAATAGATCCTGTCAAAATGTCAAAAAGACTCAGAAGATCATGAAGAAGAAGATGATGATGATGAAGTAGAAGAAGAAGAAGAAGAAGAAGAAGAAGAAGAACAGAGAAAAATTCAGCCAAAAGTTACACAGGACCAACAAGTATAGGATCAACAGCAAGAACAACAACAAAACTCTCCTAAGAATTGGTATCAGAGCGGGCCTTCGTAACAAGCCTAGCAAGCTTGAAGGAGATCCTTAGACACAATGGAGGAAAAGAAAGAGTCATCAAGAAATGATGTCCCTGAACTTGATATTGCAGATTATTTCAGTTGGAGAAGCAAAATGAAGGCTTATCTGAAGAAGTTTGGGATTTGGGAAATTGTCATCAATCCACCCGCTCCATCAAACAAGAAAGGAAAACCAGCTGCACAGAAGGAAGTGAAGAAGGACAACACTACAGCTTTGAAGTTCCTCTTGGATGGACTTCCCAGTTTAGTGAAGGAAAGTGTAGGAGAGTACACTTCAGCAAAAGACCTATGGTTCAAGCTGGAGAGTGAGTATCAGAAGGCAAGACCAGAACCCAAAAAGACAGATCATAAATCAGAAGACAAGCCTCTAGAAGAGCTCAATCAAGAAGAAGGTAAACAAGAAGAGGACTCCAGTAAAGGTATGAACTCTTGTGATTATGATAGTTTGTGTGATGAAATTGAGAAGGTTCTTGCAGATGATGATGAAGCAATGTTGAAAGCTAAATAGAGAATTATAAACTATGTATGCCACATAGATCTCAGAGTTGATTGGTTTTTGAACAAAGTTGATCTCAATCAATTTGATTACATGGCGTTTAGGACGAAAAACTTTGATTATATGGATAATCTCCAAAGGAAGAATGTTGAACTAAAGGAGTTGCTTAAGAAACTTAAGCATGAAGGAGTAGGTTGGCTGAAATTACTGAAGGAAAAGGAAGTAGAAAAAGAACAGCTAAAGATTGATTTGATCAATCTAACCCTAGAACAAAAGAACCATGATAAAGAATCAAAAATACTTGGAGAAGCAAGAGAGGTAAATCTTGACTTGAAGACTCAGCTGGAGGAAGCCAAGAGGATAGAAGAAATCTTGAAGAGACAGCTAGAAGAAAAGGAGGAAACAATCCAGAAGTTGGAAATGGAGGTAGTTGATCTCAGGAAGAAAGGTAAGAAAAATGAAGCCTTGGTCAAGCTCCAGGACAGTTCAATTGTCCTAGATAAGATCTTAGATTGCCAAAGATCTCCTCTTGACAAAACGGGTCTCGGTTACAAGAAGAACAAAAAAAAACTTGAAGATGACACTTGGTCTCTGAAGACTCCAGAAGCAGGTCCATCAACGTCCAAAGCTGCTCCCAAGGCACCTGCACATGACAACAAGGATTTTGTAAGTTCAAAGGTGAAACAAGGAGTTAGGTCTGTTCATCAAAGCAACTTCGCAAAGGAAACAGCTCCAAGACCCAGGTATGAAAGTGGATTCAATGGTTATTGTTATTTGTGTTCTAATTTTGGCCATAAGGCTATGGATTGTAGGTTCTATGGAAAAAGAAGGGCTGGAAGCCCTAATGTCTCAGTTAGATGTTGGACATGCAATCAAGTCGAACATGTCGCTGCCACATGTCACACAGTGAGATGCTATTCTTGTAGTGGGTTTGGACACAAAGCACATGAATGTGCCAGTCAAAGAAGTCAAACAAGAAGAAATACTCCATACATATCAGCAAGAAGATTTGAATATCAGAAGACAAATGCCTACAGTCAGGGATATGCTCAGGCATGGAGAAATGAAGCGGATCAAAGAAGTATTGGAAGTTCCAATAGCTCAGTTAAGTGCTGGTCATGCAACAAATTTGGGCACAAAGCACAAAACTGTTGGAATGATATGAGAAGACTAACATATAGCTCAGCCAAGAAAACCAGCAAGGACAATGAAGGAACAGATGCTCAAAGGATAGGTGCCAAGAAGCAGGTATGGATAAGGAAGACCAAGCAGTTGCAGATAGGAGAAGCTGATCAGAGCAGGGAGGATGGCTTCCATATGGCAAGCCAAGTGTAAGGTCTCTCAAAGACCTTAGCACACCTTGAGTTCATGAGGCTGGAGAATGAACTCAAAGGAGAAAGGATGGTTACTCCAAGCATAGAGACAGGTCCTAGGATTGTGCATATTGATAGGGGGAGTAGTTAGCAGTGATCAGAGATTTTAGAGACAGGTATGTGGGCACCCTTTGCCATTGATGCCAAAGGGGGAGAGATGAAGACAAATGGAGAGATGAAGACAAAAGGGGAGAATGCTCATAGGGGGAGCATGAGTTGTTGTCATCAATGACAAAGGGGGAGATTGTTGATGAAATTGTCATTGATGCCAACATGGTCTTGATGTCATTGATGTCACCATTTAGCTAATGATGCAAAAGACCCTACAGATGGTCTTAAAGCCCTGGTAGATGTTGAGAAGCCCATGATGCCTCCTGCTTGATGAAGATGCCCCTGGAACTTTGAAGTTTATGGTAAAGTCAACCCAGTCAAAAGGATAATAAATAAAAAATAATAATATCATTCTTAAGGTGTCCCTAATGTGGTTTGAAGAAAGTTTTTTTTTATAAAACATAATTACATTACAAATGGGGTGAGGTGAAATAAAAAGGGTGACTTAAAATAAAAATAATAATTAAAAATTAAAAAGCAAAAATATACATTCCTTATTTTATGGATATGGACACCTCAAAGGTGTATATATTTTTCAATCATTCTCTCACTCCAGGGAATCAAAGGAATAAAATGTGAAGAAGCCGCAGGAAGAGTACATGTGAAATTTTTGGAGCAGGCATGGAAGTTTTTTTTTAGCATACGTGGAAATTTTAGAAACTCAGAACAGCGTGGAAATCTCGGTGGCAGCAGAGGAAATTTCGTGGGAGCAGTAGAGGCCGTGGGATCTGAATAAAAAATTTCGTGGGAGCAGTAGAGGCCGTGGGTTCAGAACAAAAAAAATTTCGTGGCACTGTAGGAGGCCGTGGCTGCAATTTTTTTTGCTTTCTTGTGTGTTGGGGTCTATTCTCCAAGGAGAAATTGTGGATCCGCTTCCTGGGCAATGAATCTCCAAATTTGGGCAGGTAAAGACTCGTGTGGATGTCCCTGGGAGCTGAATTGATTGGCTGGGCAACACATTTACCTTCTGAACAGCCATAAATGCGTGGAGGACCCCTACCTATGCATCTAGTCTATTCTGTAGCAGCGAATACCTTTGTTAACCAACACCTACAGCAAGAAGAGTCACATCTTTGGTGTCTGGAATAGCTATACAATTCAGATATGTTTTTGGGTGTTTCCAGTGGTGGACGTTTGGCCATGTTATAGAGGTTATTGCTGCCTTGTTTGATGGAGAAATGGATATCTTATTGTCTGCTGGTTTATAAGGGATATTTTTATTGTCTTCTGGTTCATATGTTCTTCAAGATGGGAACCTTCGATATCCATTTCCAAACTCTTGCTGGGTTTAGCCATAAGCCGCTTCAGGCATTTCAAGTTGGTTGTTAACATCATGCAAAGAAAAATTAGATGAACAGCGAAGCAAAGCTCGTACAGGAAGAAGATTTTTGGTGAAAAATGTTCTGAAATTTTGTGGCAGAATTGGTTGTAAGTTTTATTAGAAATTCGTGGAGCAACAATTGAGAAATTTCACTGGCTGTAAGTTTTATTTGAAATTTCACTGGCTGTAAGTTTAATTGGAAATTCGCTGCCTGTAAGTCTTATTTGAAATTTCGCTGGCTGTAAGTTTTATTGGAGATTCGCTGGCTCCAAGTGTTATTTGGAATTTCGCTGGCTGTAAGTTTTACTAGAAATTCGTGGAGCAGCAACTGAGAAATTTCGCTGGCTAGGTCTATTACAGAGACAATTTTTTTAGGGGAAGAATATATAATCTTGCACCCATTTTATCAGAGTTTGAGGATTGTCAATGACTGCAGAATTTGACTGTGAGAGGAGACCGTTCCTTTATATGAAAATTTTCTCTTATTCTCCAGTGCGTTTAGCCACTAAAATCAACCAAGTCGACTGTGAGAAAAGGGCTGTGTTTACTGCTGAAAGGAGGCTGTCTTGTATCAGATACTAATGTCTGAATTCTTCAAACTAAAGAGGACTCGTATTTGTTTACTGCTGCACATATTTTTCTCTGCTGGTGGTCTTCTACAGACATCTAGATCTGAAGGTATTTCTCTCATTGTTTGTAATTGAAGTTCTCTTAAATACTGATGTTCAGGGTTAATGTGTAAGGTGCTTTTGGAATTGCAACCAAATAAGAGGGATCTTCTTCCTGCACACAAGCTTGCTCCTCATGATGTGGTTATTTTAAAATAAAATAGGGCAGAGTTTGTGAAGTGCTCCACTAGGGCAAGGAGTGGTATATCGGTTAAAGGACTCTTCAATTACTGTAGCATTTGATGATATACCAAAAGGTGGCTTGAATACTCCTCTTCGTATAGAAAAGGTTGCCAATGAACAACTAGACTGTCACTCTTCTACCCACGCCATCTGCTGTTTAAAAGAGTCTGATATATATATGTTGCTGTTGGTGAAGCTGACCAAGAGAAGGATATTTGCTGCCATTTATTGAACTGCTGGTGCAATATTTTTGTATGCTACAGGCTGCCATTTATTGAATTGCTGGTGCAATATTTTTGTATGCTACAGGCTGCCCTTTATTGAACTGCTGGTGCAATATTTTTGTATGCTACAGGCTGCCATTTATTGAATTGCTGGTGCAATATTTTTGCTGCCCTTTATTGAACTGCTGGTGCAATATTTTTACGTGAACATCCGGTAAACAATAGTCAATTCCAGCCCTGTACAACTCCTATTTTTCTTGGAATAAAGCTGGGTATCTTAACACTTTATTGGTCAGCTATGTTACAGTATTGTTTACATGTTTTGTTCAAATGAGAGTAGCAGCAGTATACACAAGGAAGAGTACACAGACAGATAAAGTCTTTAGGTGCTTTAAGGTGACAAAAGTGTTGACTGGAGTATTTGGTGACAAGCAACCTTTTGATGAATGATACAACGTTTGATTGGGTGATTCCTTTGATATCTAATGTCTTGGCATAAGTAAGCTCTTTGATGAGCATATCTCTTGATGAATGACATGAACAACAGTTGTTTGTGAAAAGAATGGTTTTAGAGGTTGATGATAAGAGTAATGAGCAGCAGTTGATGAGTGGGAGCAATGTCAAATTGAATTGGATGTTTTAAGCAGAATCCTTTGATGATTTGGCATATGTGTAGTCCTTTGGATGACTTGGAGATTCTTGAGCAGCAGATTCCTTGTGATAAAGAAATGATGCTAGTGGCAGAATGTTGAAGAGCAGACTTTGCAATATTGCAGTAGTATAGATGTCTAATGAGCAAGGTAACAGCAGAGTGGACTATGCTGATCAGAGAAGACAGTGAGCAGCATTGATCATGAGCAGCATTTTCTTTGATGACTTGGCACATGTGTAGACCTCTTGATTACTTGAAGATTCTTGATGGTACAGCTTCAGATGATTGAGCAAAGATTGAGACTATTGCAGCAGTATTGAGCAGCAGTGGATGAATGATGAGTAGTGTTACAGATGAGTTGATGTAACAGTGAGCCTTAATGTAAAAGCAAGCTTGTCTTGCTTCTGAGGTTAGGATACCTCAACCACTTATTAGCAGGGTCTAAGAAAACCAGGTAGGGTCCTGGATTAAGAGTAGGTGCTCTATTTATCAGTAGGAGCTGATTTTGCCTAACGGTTGTAGCCGGACACAATAATACAAAAGATTACAAATTATATTGTGTTGTGTTCTGTTGTGTTATGGTATCTGATGATCTAAATGCTTATGCTATGTGAATGATGATATGAAAGATGTTGGATTGATGTATTGATAATTATCTGTATCAAGCTAACCATGATAAGCCAAGAAAGGTTTAAAAATTGTCTTACACTGATTCACCCCCCCTCTCAGTGTCAACATTGAATTCCCCATATCTTTCATGAGCACTAGTATGCAAGGGGCCGAATTAAATTACCTGGATATTGATAAACAAGCTTATGCAATATTCAAAGCAGTGAAACAATTCAGGCCCTACATATTAAAAAATCAAACCAAGGTGATCGTTCCATACCCAGCTATGAGGTCCCTTTTTGTACAGAAGGAGTTAGGAGAAAGAAGGGGTAATTGGGTAACAAATCTTCAAGAGTATGACCTCGAGTTCAAGCCAGATTCTATAGTTAAAGGGCAAGGGTTGTGCAAACTAATGACTGAAAATGGAAACAATGAAGAACACGCCTATGAAGATGAGGCTGAGTTATATTTGATGGATGTATGTCCTCTATTCACAGCCCCCGAATCTTGGTATAGAGACCTCGTGCATTACCTTCAGACAGGATTTTTGCCAGAACATTGGAATTCTAAGCAAAGAAGAGCACTGCGTCTTAAATCAGCCTCCTATCAAATTGTTGAAGGAATATTAATCAGAAAAAATTACGATGGAGTTCTTCTTAGATGCTTAGAGAAAGAAGATGCGAAGAGGGTAATGACAGATCTGCATGACGGGGCTGTTGGGGGACATTTTTCAAGAGATACTACAACTCATAAAATTCTCAGAGTCGGTTACTATTGGCCCACGCTTTTCAAAGATGCACACGCCCATGTCAGGAAGTGCAACATTTGTCAAAGGTGTAGTGGAAGACAATCTAGAGCAGCTAGACCACTGAAGCCTGTGATGGTCACGGAACCGTTCGAGCAATGGGGGTTGGATATTATTGGGGAGATAAAGCCGAACTCTTCCCTACAACACAAGTATATTCTGAATGCAACCGATTACTTCACTCGCTGGGACGAGGCCATCCCGTTGCCCAAAATAAATGAGGACGCGGTCATCAACTTCTTGCAGGACCATATTATGACCAGGTTTGGAGTTCCAATTTCTTTAGTCTTTGATAATGCTACCTACTTTTCATCGATTAAATTAACTGCTTTTTCTCATGAGAAAGGAGTAAAGTTACATTATTCTGCTAATTACTATCCACAAGGAAATGGCTTGGCTTAATCTACTAACGAAAATATGATTAGAATTTTACAGAAGACTGTGATAGAAAACCAGAAGAGTTGGCACTCAGCGAAACCAAATGCCCTTTGGGCCGATAGAGTCACCCCCAAGTCTTCGATAGGAGTGTCTCCGTATACCCTTGTGTATGGTAAAGAAGCCATTCTTCCCCCCAATATCATGCTACCCTCTTCCATAATAGCTCAAGAGTCTAGAGGGTCGGATAATGAAGTCTTGCAAATCAGGATATATAATCTCCTGAAAGCAAAAGAGACTCGATCTCAAGCTAGAGAGTGCTTTAAGCAACAACAAGAGGTAATAAAGAAATGGTTCGACAAATACAAGGCAGGAACAAAAGACTTTGAAGTGGGAGATTTGGTTCTCAAGTGGGACCACCCCCATGATGAGAAAGGAAAACACACAAAATTCTAGCAGTTGTGGGTAGGTCCTTTCCAGATTGCGGCAAAGCTTAGCCATTCAACTTATAGGTTGCAAGATTTACAAGGGTGGGAAGAGAACTTACCAGTGAATGGATTAGTTCTCAAACCCTATTTTTCTTGAGTTTTGTTCTTTCATCTTGTATATAAATAATCTGGCTTGGCCATCTTTTGAGTCATAAAGTTCAGTCTTGTTTTAGTTTAAATTTCACTGATTTCAATAAAGGAAGAAAAATCCTTGGTTGCATGGGGAACATCAGAAGTTTGGAATGACTAAAGCTCTTGGGTGTAAGACTGTATATTGCCGTTTATCTAAAAGAACTTCTTCCATTTTAGCAGTTTTCTCAAATAGTTGTGTACGCATTGAAGTCCTGCTTAACCCTTGTGAAATAAACCAGAATCAAAGGGTCTGGAATACTATTTTGAGGCTCCATCCATGTCACATTTAAATGTCCTATGGAATGACAACAAAGGGCCCATGGAAAGAAGTACGGTAAACAGTATATTAGATACAAATGATCCCATGCCAAGAAATGAATGCCAAAAGGAAGATAAGAGTAAAAAAACTCCTATGAAAGCATTATATATCAAAACAAATGCTAAACCATATAAGTACTAAATCACCGAAAGTTCCTCTCCGTCCGTGAGCTGAAGTGTGAATATACCCCTCACACAAAAGGGCACCTGGGATAGAGGAGCCTGAATTAAAATTCAGAAAGAAAGGCATGTTGGAGGACTCATACGAAAAGGACAAAAGTCCAAAAGCACAAAATTGCTAAAGTGGCATGGGAATGAGGAACAAATGAATATTTATGTTTACCATATGCTACAATCCTATGGTGTCCAAGCTGGCAGCCACCTGAAGACAGAAGTAACAATGAATTTCATCTTTCGGCCTCGAAAGAGTTATCTTGACATGAAAATCCTGGTTTCCACTCTCCCAAATCGGACTATCATCAATGATTAAAGGTACATACATTTGCCATTTGAGAAATCCAGATAGCTGGAAGAATTCAATAGGTTCGTTTGTTGTTAAACAGTCTGTCACTCAAGGAATAATCATCCAGAGATCTCGGTTTACCAGGTAATCGCCAATTGTTGCAGCTGCAACTGTTTTCCCCAAATTTTTCAAATTTTGGTCCCCCTCATGATTTAATGTTGCTTTGAATCGTTTGGATCCATGAATTTTTGGGTCATGCTTTAATTTCGGATTATTTTGAAGATTAGCTCTCGTCCTGTTTTCAAAAGTTGCTTATGTTTGTAATGACTGTGGGTCGCGGATTTTGGAGTCTGTTTTATTTTGCTAGTCAAAGATGATTCAGGCCAATTGTCCTTTGTAAAACCGTTGTTTCGGAACTAAAACAATTTCGACCGTTGCTAAATTTTAAATTTTTTTCAAACACTTAGCATTTTTATTGATCGAAGGCTGTTGTCTATTAGTCTTTCACCGTTGCGGCTCCCAAACCAGCTAAGCACCCGAAATGTAAGTGCTCTGCCCACCGATGCGTGTCGGTTTCTGGTTGCGTGTCTGTAGCCTTTTCTCTTCTGCCGTTGCGGCTGTGCCAATCACTTGTCATCTGATGTCGATGTATTTTTTATTTTCGACTGGAAGCTTTCCCTCCCACATTTTAGGTCATAACTTTTCCGACTCCGATAGGCTTAAATGGTTTCGGGGTGCCTGTCGCCTGTTGAGACCCGCTTATGCGACTTTAAATAAGTCTACCCGGCCGATGTTTTTGTGTTTCAAGCCAGCGATGAGTTTCCTCTTCCTGCCGTTAGTGAGTTTTTCAAGCCCATGTGTGGACGAGACAATGGCGACGACACATGTTAAGGTTTCCAGAATAGAATGCAGTGCACGACCTCTCTTGATGATTACTCGTTTTATAGACATAGTTTGTTTTTATTGAAAATACAGTCCCAATGAATCATAGAGGTCGTTTAATTGCAGGTGGACTCAAGAGACGGTTCAGACTACCACGGTGTGAAGGTATAGCTAGGAGATAGGTGGCGAAAGGGAGCTGGGCAGTTTTGGCAAAGGTCAAACCGAAACTGACAGGATTGCAAGGAGGGCAAGCGAAGTAGAAGGAAAAACCAATAGCAACAAAGGCGCAGACCTGGAAGGTCTGTCAGTTACTCAGCGGATCATGAGTGCGCACAGAAAAGATAAAAAATAGGGATATGAAACGTTTTGAGGGACCGAAAGGTCACACATTTGGGGGCAGCCCAAGTGGTCAACTGTTTTAGTTTAAATATTTGAAAGTTAGAACTGACAGGGCCTTTTTTCGAGGAAAAAACATGTAAACCGTTGGTTTGTAAGAGGAACTATTTCGTTTTACAACCAGAAATTGCAAATTTTTCCTGTTGGAGAAAGTGCTATATGGAATGTCTCAATGTGATTTAATGAACGATGTTGAATGGGAACTATTTCGTTTTCGACTGTGTTTCATGGACTGTGAGAGCGTTCTAACTTTCTGAACCTATGCTCTTGTCTGAATGTTCTCTAGTATATTCTGTGATGTTTTCCACTGTGAGTAATGGAATTCTTAACTGGTGATGAGCTATCTTCTCATGTATACTTTCATTCATGTTTATATGTTTGGTTATAAGAATAGCTACCTGTGATTTGCCATAACACATGGACAGTAATGCATTACTCATGAATTAATATCCAGCTCTCTAGAGATAGCTTAGTTAGTATTTACTTTCTTGCAATATATGTGATTTAGATGCTTGGGAGTTTAAGACGAGAGGTAAGACCCTGCGCATCACATTGTGAATACTCCTTGCATACTTTATCACCCTGCATTGTTAATTAGGCATGTGCATATCATACCTTAAGTCAAAAAATACAAAATATACATGGTGGACCTGGCCGCAACTGGTAAAACCTTTGTTTGTTACTTGACCTACGGTAGCCGGACCGTAAACCGAACGGATTCCCTACACCAAACAGTCACGAGCTAATTGGGAACGTTGACTGGGGAGAATCCCTTGCTGTTGCAGCCTGCGAATTTCCAGGCCTCAACACTACTATATCATCTTTTTGATCACCAAAAAACCAGGAAAGCTATTTTTTGAGATTGTTTTTTTAACTGCTAAAGCCATCATTGTTAAATTGTAATTAATGAAGTTTTTAATTATCACATTATTGTACCTGCCGATAGGCCTGGTACAATTGTAATCGATATACTGTTGACAAGGTGTTAATTTCATTTGACCGTCTATTTGTTTCATCACATTCATCCATTCTAAGTAAAGTTTCTAAATTAATGATTTCATGTGTTGAGTTAACAAAATTTTTTAGCATATACTAATTTCAACCCATTATTGCCGCAGTGGCGACGCAACTCTCAAACCCAACACTCCTCATTAAATGGACACCATATTCCATACCAGCCACATTAAATTGACGCCATTCTCCATATCTCTGCAAAACGTGCTAGCTACACTTCTAATTAAATTAACCTCCTCCTTCTGCTAGCGATTATCTCCGAGCTTGCAAAATGCTGTCAGTAATAGCCTAAGATTTCAATGTCCATGTCTCTTTAACACTTGGTTGTTTCTGCACAATGCTTAATTCCTAGCTCACCATTAACATTAAGTTGGGATGACACGTGTTTAGGTTTTCTTATGCAGTAATTATGGCTGACACTTGCTGTTACATGCAAGGTAAATTGGCTACACCACTCCACATAAGGTGACCAGAAAGAATCAAACTAATAGATTTTAAACCATGCTCATCGGAGTGAGCTAACGAACCGACCATTTGCACTCGGGCCCACCCGGAGCCGTTGACGGTCAAGCTCACTCCCTTTAAGTCTCCATCGGGTCACTCCTCCACCGTCGGCTCACTCCTCCACCGGCAACTCCCTCTGGCGTTTACCTTTCCGTCAGATCAAGGGCATTTGGTCTAGTGGTATGATCCTCGCTTAGGGTGCGAGAGGTCCCGAGTTCAATTCTTGGAATGCCCCTTAATACCAGACTTGTATCTTTTAGATCAATATCCGAGAAAAAGAAAAAAAATCTCCAGGATTACTTCTTTACAAAACTCAAATCAAAGAATTTGAAGACATGCATATCCTCGCTTCACTTTCGCTTCCTTGAACAACTTCAATCAAACCTAACTCCAGGAATACTTGAAAAAAAATTAGGAATACTTATTTACAAAACTTGAATCGCACCTTGGCCGCTTCCCTGAAAAACTTAAACTAAATTTTTTTCAAGTATTCCTGGAGTTAGGTTCGATTGAAGTTGTTCAAGGAAGCGAAAGTGAAGCGGGGATATGCATGTCTTCAAAATTCTTTGATTCGAGTTTTGTAAAGAAGTAATCCTGGAGATTTTTTTTCTTTTTCTCAGATATTGATCTAAAAGATACAAGTCTGGTATTGAGGGGCATTCTGAGAATTGAACTCAGGACCTTTCGCACCCTAAGCGAGGATCATACCACTAGACCAAATGCCCTTGACCTGACGGAAAGGTAAACGCCGGAGGGATTTGCCGGTGGAGGAGTGAGCCAACGGTGAAGGAGTGACCCGACGGAGACTTAACGGGAGTGAGCTTGACCGTCGACGGCTTCGGGTGGGCCCGGGTGCAAATGGTCGGTTCGTTAGCTCACTCCATGCTCATCTACTACTCTGGCAGTCAAATGGCAGCATTGGTAGCTACAATCATCCTGTCATACCCGCCATGGCTCACACTGTGCTGCAAGAATGCTTCGGCCTGGGAAAATTGAAGCTGTCGACCTTACGGTGGTGCCACTTAATGGTGGCAAGAAGCGGTGGCTATCACACTTAAACAGTGAGTGCAAGAAGAGGGTACCTGGATACCACCGATGCTTACTTTTAAGCTCCAAATAACAGAGAATAGCAGGAGATAGGGAGCATTAAGAGCAACTGCTGCAGATCATAAAAACGCTAGAGATGTCAATTTTACAACCTCAAATCTTTTAGCTATTTTTTATTTTTAACATATAACATCAAATCTCTTAGTTGTTTTTATTTTAACATATTTCTATTCTACTATAACCTAAGACAAAAACATCACGACGACTGTATGCAACCTAGGATATTTGTAAACATCTAGAATCTGGAAAGGAGATGTCTGTGTAGCTGTAGAATTGTGAAATATCATTGTGAAAGTGCTCTAGTTCTCTCAATAGTTCAAATTGTGTAAGCGAAAATGACATTTGAGAGTACCCGAAGTCTACAATTTTGAAAAAGACAAGACTTAAATACAACTTCTTTTCAAACAAACAGATAAGAGAAGCTCTATTTGAGAATTTTATCAACACATAATTTTAATTGAAGTCCATCTAAAATGGACTGATAATTTTTCAATGCATCAATATTTTTTAGAGTTTCGATGATCCTTTTGCTTTGTAGTTCCAACAAAGCTACAAAACTAGAAGAAGGAATTAAAGGAGGATGAAGCCAAGATCTTAGACATCACCCTATTCAAGGAAGAACTTCATTCTGGGATTAGAGCTCGCTTAAGGAAGGACTTCTAGTTTTAGTTGTTATACTTGTTTTAAATATAATACAATTTTAAATATAGGAAAACAAAAATTGAAAATAAATGGAATTTTATATATTTCCAATATTAATATTATATTTTTAAATATAGAAAAATACAATGTTTACTAAAAACAACCTAAATATAGTATTTTACCAAGTATGCTCTGCAACTTGTGGTTATTGGTAAAGATTGCATCAGAAAGGCTGTGTGTTTGTCAACATTTTGGTAAAGCTAAGCATATGTATTCTCTAATTCTCATGATATATCAATGAAATATCCTCTGATATGATATGGAGTTCTATGTTTTTATGTGTATAACCTCTGATATGATATGGAGTTTTATGTTTTTATGTGTATAAATTAAATTTGCTTATGTTGTCTCCATAACCTTGCCATTGTGAAAACCAGAGAGATAATTATTAAATGCTTTGAGTTGTAAATCTCTTTTATATATATCCGTTGATATCCAAGAAAATATAGTATTTTACCAAGTATGCTATGCAACTGGTGGTTATTGGTATAAGATTGCATCAGAAAGGCTGTGTGTTTGTCAACATTTTGTAAAGCTAAGCATATGTATTCTCTCCAAGTTCTCTAATTCTCATCATATATCAATGAAATATCCTCTGATATGATATAGAGTTTTATGTTTTTATGTGTATAAATTAAATCTGCTTATGTTGTCTCCATAACCTCACCATTGTGAAAACCAAAGAGATCATTATTAAATGCTTTGAGTTGTAAATCTCTTTTATATATATCCGTTGACAGCCAAGAATATGTATATCATGTATATCCGTTTATAGCCAAGAACAGAAGCGGGGTATTTTGGGTCAGCTCTGGCCTAGCCCATGCTACTCTTTCATTTACCTTTCCTTTCATTAACCTGTTTTCTAATATAATAATTTGTGTTTTCTAATATAAAGTCAAACTTTATGAAACCATATAATGGATATTAAAAAAAGCAATCTCAAATTTCTAAAGGAAACCATAGATGAAACTATATAATGGACATGACTAAATTTAAAAAACCATTTAGGACCTTTTAAAAGTACATGTTATGCCATGTTATACATATGCAACTCTTAACTTTCTATTTATTTTTCAAATTACATAGTATATGCATACAACTACATCTTGCTTCAAAGTTATTTTGCAAATTACATAGTATATGCATACAATTACATCTTGCTTCAAAGTTATTTTGAAAATTACATAATTGAAGTAGGTAATTGCTACCCAGTAGCCTTGTTAATACTTGAAATCCTTATGTTTTTTTTTGAAGACAATCTTTATATCAACAATATGTTGAGAATATAGTTGTCATTAATGTCAAAGGAGTTCACGAATGACAAAGGAATAACCAACAGACATGTAGCAGGATGAAATCAATAAAAGACAAATGATCCATTTCATGGATTATCATTGATGTAAAAGGAGTTCAACAATGACAAAGGAAAATCAGTAATAGGGTTGATGACAAGGGAAAATCAGTAACAGGGATGATGAGAGAAAACAGAGATCAATTGATCGATTCTCTGATCAATCGGCATGAAAGAGAGAGCATGAATTAATCAATTAGATCATTGAGATTTCAGGAATGGAATATGCTTCAAAATAACCTTGTTGCACGTTTATCAACAATCGATCACTGTAAGGATCGATAATAAATGAGACTTAAGTCTATGTAGGTTAGATGGTTTAGATCGTGGTAGGAGCAAATCCACGGTTGAAAGTTGATTTCACAGATTGGAGTTACATCTGAGATAACCCAACACTGCCTAAGTTAAGTCATCCTCATGATTGTAGATCGTGTGGTGGAGATCTGAAGGTTCCGGATATCTATGGTTAATATCAATTTCACTGATTTAATAGTGAGGAGGATAAAAAGGGAGTTGGACTGTGAAATAAGAAACTAATCGCCAAGAAGGAGATCGAGATTAATGAACGAGATTGATTGTGGAAGCAGATAAATGGTTGTCAACGATTTCGCTAGGAGAACTAGCGCAGACAAATAAAAATTTGATGTGCCTGGAATTTCCTTAAAATCCACTTTATGATATTTGGAGTTCACCGTCGATCTAGATCTAATGGTCCTCATTCATTTCGTTGATTAACTAGTAGGTGAATTAATAGTAGAGCTTGGACACGAAATTCTTATGTAATCCAGTTATCAAAGAATTGGAGTTCGCTCTTCATTGAGCGCTTCCTGGGAGATTGGTCGGGTTGGTTAGATTTAGCGGTTCTGCTAAATATAGAACCAACTGACTCATGTATCAGTCCATGTAAATACTGCGTACAGAGAGGCCTGACATCAGGTTTGGTATGATCAACAACGATAAAGACATTTCACTGGGTGAAGTGACAGGAGGTTAATACGGACCAATATGAGAAAAATTTCATCAAGAAATGATTGACAACATGGATGGTCCAGATCAGTTGAGAGAAATGCGGAAGCCGATTTTGAGAAGATTGATGACGGAGAATGATTTCTGTACAAAGAAAAGGGAAGATCCACAAATCCGCATTTGATCATATATCAACGGTTAGGTAGAATCTGAAATAAAATATACGATGGGAATGATTTCCACACAAAGAAAAGGGGAGATCCACAAATCCACATTTGATCGTAGATCAACGGTAAGGAAGACATCTGTAAAATATCGACGATGCAAAAAGGATTCCATCAACGAAATGCTAAAGGTGGAAGGCGGAGAATCACGAAAAGAATTTGGAAAATGTCACAGTTTCGCTGCCTGAAATCTGGAAGATCGATGATCCAGAAAACACCCACCTGAGATCAACAGTGCAGAAGAAAAATGGAGGAAGGCAGAAATCTCGAAAAGGCATGTTGAAACCCACAATCCAAAATCCGAAAGATCGATGGTCAGGATAACACTCGAACAGGATTGGTGATGCAGAAAATGGAAATATCGAAATGATATTTGGAAAAAGTCACATCTGATATCCGATTTTTATCTCATATCTATGGGTAGGAAAAACCTCGAAATGAGATCAATGGCTCAGAATAATTACGGAAGGTCACGAATGGCAGTAAATCAATTAACGGGGAATTGTTTTAGTTGTTTTGAAGAATCATGATGAAGGTAGATGACTCGATGGCTCAGTGTTAGAATGAGGAATGGAGTTCTCATGAAGAGGCATGATCGAAGAATGAAATGGTGCAATAGTGAAGAGATTCCTATGATCGAAGAATGAAATGCTGCACTGATCTGAGTACACAACAATCTTATTTTCATTTGATTATCAGTTTTGTCAATGCTAATCTTTATACACTCATGTTATATGTTGTTGAATGTTTAAACCATTTTTCATCAATCTTGCGACAAGATAATTTACCAAAAAACTCCTAAAAAAACAACTTAATTTCGTCATTAACAACTAAAATATAAAGAGCCTTAGTTGAAATTTTTCTTAAGAACCACCCCCCTTGGCTTCGTTAGGAGTTTGGACTAAACAGAGGAGTCAATATCAAGTGGAGGTACTTGATTCAGGACTTACCCCTAAGGACACACCTAGTAGCTTGAAGATTTCTGATGTGCTTAACCCCCAGGTGTGTGAAAGGTGGCAACACAAAGCACTACAATTCTTACATCAACGAACATAGCAAGAAAAAAAACCCCGTAGATTGAATTTCGATGGGATAGAAGAGTGTGTCCAAATGCAATAAATACATACCTTGTTTTTCATAATAGTTGGCATCCACGCATGACCTTAGAAGCTCTTTGACCATAGACATATCACGGTTCTTGATGGCTTCCCTTAACCTCTCTCCACTTGTTTCATAACCAATAGAACTTTTGTCTATAGATAAATTACTTCTTTTCCCACTTGGTAAATAATGAGCTTTTCCTACTACTTCTAGAAGATCCCGAGGTTGAAGTTAAGATTGTATCATATGAGTTATGTTGGGAAGTGGAAACCTTCCTTTGGTTGTTGATAAGATGTTGACACCTCCAGCTATAATTGAGGAGGATCCATAGCTTCGCATATGCATAATGCCATTTCAGATTCGCTTTCATCTGTTTGAGAAAGACATAAGTTTCCTCCCACACATGATTTTTTTAGTTCATTCAATTCAAATCGGGATAATGTATCGTTGAGTGCAACAATGTTATAAGAAGTTGTTTTATCAATGTCATCTGAAATTGTTTTATCAATATCATAGGAATTGGATTTTGTACTTGATGAAGATGACATGTGAATCATTGTTGAAGTAGTCAGAGCATATCTAACAATAGAATACGTTCTACGCTATGGAAATGGAACTTGTTTTGATGAATGTTCAAAGTGTAAAGTACTACTATTTAAACATAATCCAAGATCATATTGCAGTACGACAATATGCAAAAATATTAAAGATATTTGGCTTCACAATCCAATAAACACAACTTTGTTTATTCATTGCACCAAGAGAAGCGAGGTGCTCTTAGCCCAGTATATCCTATCACATTAGTCACGTTATGTTAGCCGACATAAAAAAACATTATGTTAACAAAAATAAATAAAAAATGAATAAAAAGTATATTGTGAATTCATATATTTATATAGTGTAAACAAAAAATAATATAGAGAAAAACATGTCCCCTAATTTATCAAATAGTAAAAACCCAATAATAAATCTAAATGAAAAGTAATTAAAAGATCCATGTTAAACCCTGATTTACCAAACACTAAATCTATGGGAGGTGTAATTTTTTATGAACATTTAAAAATTTAAGATAAAAATAACTTACA
>LPNX011188332.1:0-14515 GCA_001517045.1 Pseudotsuga menziesii
GAAAATTGATATTGGGCACTTTTATTGTGTATAAAAGTTGGATTTACGTGAGACAGTACATCCATTATGCTACCATTCTGAAATTGTTAGGATGTCTAAATGAAATTAACATATGGTTGATTGTCATCTAATCACATTATAGGAATCCAATCATAATATTAGATTCTGACTGTGACTGAGATTCTTCTACTGGCAATGACTCTGACTAAGAGTCTGCTCTGTTTTGAGGTGGAGATTGAGAAGGAATTAGGTGCAACAGTGAATCCAGATTTGCATTCTGAGGTGGTTGAGAATCAAGGTTTGCATCCAATTCTGGAAAATGTGAATCATCATTTGCAGTCCATCCTAACATTCCCTTCTCTCTGATAAGTATGCCTTCTAAACCCAGGCATATCCCCAAGAGAGGGCAAGTGAAGGCAGCCATTGCCTCTTCCCTTGCTCACTCCATCAAGTCTCTTTTCACATCCCATTCCTTCTCCACTTCTTCACAGTACTCTCGGATGGCTTCTTCTTCAGCCTCGGTCTCAGGCTAAGATTCACGCTAATGGGTGTTGCAGAGTAATGTGCATCTGGTGTTCACAAGTTGAGGAAACATAAACAACAGTATTGACCATGTTAATGGAAGTTATTACCAATTAAGCTAAACCATCCACCACAAATCTTAATGCAACAAACTATTTGCAGAGTGGAACACGATGCCCCCATTGAAAATTTTCCAGCTACCTTATCTCCATTACAAATCTCTAGATGAAGTAATCTGTCTAGAAATACAACGTCTCGTGAGACAAAGTAAGGGCACAATGCGAGATAACTTAAACTTTCATAAATACAGAGATATAAACGAAGAGCTTCCTTTACACACATGGATTTCGTTTTTTTCATGAGATATTTCAATCAATGATACAAAATTAGGGAAATGGCCTATAATTTTTTTTTTAAATAAGCTGGAAACCGAACGCATAAAACCCTGGTCAATGAATTTTAATTTTTTTTAAAATTTTTTTTAACAAGCGTCGCTTAAGCGACGGTTCTACTTGTCGCTTAAGCGACGGTTAATGGGAATATCCGTCGCTTGTCCGACGGTGTTTCAAGCTTTTATGAAGTATTTTTTTTTTTAAATATTAGCTAACCGTCGCTTTTCCGACGCCGTTTTTGGCTCACCGTCGCTTTTCCGATGCCGTTTTTGGCTCACCGTCACTTATCCGACGGTTGTAGGTGTCGCATATCCGACGCCTTACGTTGATATTCGTCGCTTAAGCGATGGTTATGAAGGCTTTTTAAATTTTTTTTTTCCTACCGTCTAAAATATTCTGTCTCTTAAGCGACACTTTACATTTAAGCGACGGTTACATAGGTGTCGCTTAAGCGACGGTTATTTAAGTGTCGGCTAACCGACGACAAGTTTCCGATGCTTAAAAAAAAATCAAAGTGTCGTACATGCGACAGAAAAGTGTCGAAAATCCGACATGACGGCCGTCGGATTTAGGGTCAAAATGTAGTAGTGTCTCCACCCTTTGTTTCTCCTCCACTCTCCCTTTGCCTCCTCCTCCTCCTCTCTCACCAACCCCCCCTCCTCTCCTCTCCCTCTTCCATCACCCCCCTCCTTGTCCTACACCCAATCCCATCCTCATCTTCCTCTCTCCCTCCTACACCTCCACCCTCACCCTACACCCCCTCCCCTCTCCTCGTCCTCCCTCCATTATCCTCCCATTCTACCAACCCCTCCTCCCTATCATCCTCCACACAACCCCCTCCTTTCCTCCTCTCTCTCTCCTCCACTTTTCCTCCTCCTCCTCCTCTCTCTCCCTCCTCAACCTCATCCCGTATCCCTCTCTAATCCACCCTCCCTCAATCCTCCTCCTCCTCCCTCCCTTCTCCTCCCTATAGCCCTGACCCTCCCTCTTCCTCCTCCTCCTCTCTTTCTCCTCCGCCACCTCCCTTATTCTCCCTCTACTCCCATCTCCTACTCTCTCTCCCCCATCATCTCTCCCTCCTCCCTCCCCTGCTACCTTACTCCTCCCCTTCCACCCCGTTGTAATCTCACAGATCACATAGGGTTACCAATAATATATACTAAAACATACATACCTGACAGAGATAAGAGATAAGAACAAGTATATAGAGTAACATATTATATTAACATGAGAGGGTCCATACCATACAGAGAACTGAACCGAGTTCTTATCTGGCTCAACAGCCTAATATATATGATTTACAAATAGTTACAAATAACTACGTATCGGTTCACTCAACCGACACGACCTTAGGTGGCCGACCTCATCTCTCATTAGTCGGCTAACCGACTTAGTCGGCTAATCAACTAAGTCGGCTATCGTTCAAATCAGCATACTGACTTGCTCCTCCAACATTTCCCCCACAAAAAAAATGTTTCTTTGTCCCGAAGAAACAGGGAGGTACAAAAATTTCTTTGTCTGTCTAATTAGTCATTCTTGTGCTTGATCTTCATGGGATGTGAGGTCTGATGGTTGGTCTTTTCTGTACGCAGACTTCGACAATTGCTTCAGCTGTCATTGCCAGCTGATGTTGGAAATTCGTCCAACTATGTAATATTTTATGTATGTCGATGGTTAGTGTAGTCAGAATTGATAAGATTGAAATTTTCTCTTAAATGGAAATTTCAACTATTCTTTCCATGTCAGGACCCATAAACTGGTCCTTTTCCTCTGCTGTCTCCAACAGTCATTTCATATGTTGGCAGATGATGTCTACTTTTTCTAGGTTTGGAATGGCTTGTTGCACCCACTGATGTGCTTCTCGCTTGAGGTTCTATAGTTTGGCTGTTTCAAGCACTATTTGATCTTCAATTATGCTTCTAAGTAATTCGTCAGTGCTTTTTTCTCTTCTCGAGCGCTTGGATCTCCTGTTGGGTCTGCTTGGTTTGCTGATAGACTTTCCCATATGAAGTAGGTCAGTCTCGCAGTACTTCTTCTGTAATGACAGATTCCTCCATGTGATCTTGCAACACCTTGTATGCTTCTAAAAAGGCTATGTGCTGCTCCATCAATAGTCAAACGGTTTCTTCTTTCTGCTCCTCTTTTGTGTCTTGAATTTGTGCCTACAATGTTGACACCATGCTCTCAAATGGCTGATAAGCTCTTTCTAGTGGTTTGTTGGTGTCGACCTCTGCTGGTCCTTGTATTACCGATTGTACAAGGCTTCTACATTTGTTGAGGAACTCGACTTGTTCTTTTTCATTGTTATTGAGCTCCTTACATCTCTGCTGGCTCCTTGTCTTTGCTTCGATTGCCAGTGTTTTGAGGAATTGCCCTAGCTCTCCATCCCTTAACTTGGTTGCATCGACTGTAGTGGTTGAACCAAGTTGACTGATATGGACCATTGTTGTCTATCCATGATGGTATTTCTTCTTTTTCTCCTTCTTCTTCTTGTGCTTCAATGGCTCTTCTTGTTTTGGAACATGTGTACCTGCAAGAGTGAAATTTGGATTTTCTGTTTGATGGGCAATAGTGATTGATGGTATTTCTATTTGGGTCGGTTGGATGATTGCTGCATCTAATTGTTCCTCTAGTTGGTTGGATACAGAGGGTCCAGAAGTGAATGTGGTTGGCTCTAATGGTTGTGGTGGAGGTGGTTCTGGTGCAACTAGTTGAATTAGCGGTTCTAAGTCGGGGGGTGGTGGTGATGGTGTCAGTGAATGATAGGGTGTGATTGGATTGGTGGAAGTGTGGATGGGTGATGGATTGTGCATCTGAGGGGGTGAATCTAGGTTGAAGAACAGTTGGTTGATTTCTTGATTTATGTCCTCCATCTTTTCTCCTTCCTCACCTCAAGTCGGTTCAGAAGCTGGTGGGTGGGGTTTGGGATCGATTGAAGTGATAGATGTGGTCCGATGTGCAACAAATTCAGATTCTTTATCGGGGTTCCTTTGGAACGTCGAGTTTATTATTGCCACAGTCTTCGGCCTCTAGAGTACTTGGCCAGGTTGGGAAATGGGTAATCTGAATCCACCGACATCGAACAAAGGTGCTTTGATAGAGATATTTTGCACCATGGTGAATATCTCAGGCAGTTTTTCAATGTATTATTGGAGATCATACGTGATGGGACTGTCGAGGTCGTTGGTCAATGTCGGTTATGAAAATAGTCAATGGTGTTATGTCGATGGACATGATGTCAGTTGTGGAAGTGGTGATTCCTTGTCATACTTTTGTGCGAGTATCAGTACTATTTTTCTTTTTGGATTTTTAGATTTTTATAGCTTTTGTTTAACCATTATGGTCGTTATATGTTTTTTTTTTAAGACTTGTTTAGTTTCTGTAGCATTCTAGTCGGGCCCCATTAACAAGTTTCTGAAATACTATGCCTTGTAACGTCCTTAGTCAAAATGATCCGTTGGCATGTATCTCTTCGACAATATAGGGTCGCATCCATTATGTATGTAGGTTTTTAGTTTTTTCTTTCACCCGACTATTGTATAGTAAAGCAAGGTCTCCTACTGACAGGTTTTTGTTTTTGATGTTTCTATCATGCCACGCCTTTTGTTGTTGTTTCTATATTTCTTGATGTTGTATCACAATTAGTTGGTGTTATTCAAGTTTACTTAGTTGCAACAGTCAGTCCTTTATTCCTTGTTCAACATCGACATGTAAAATCTCTGTGATAATAGGTGTTTGTTGTCGAAAGTGTAATGGAACTACTACTTCTTGTCCATAAACTAGTCAAAACAGGGTTTGGTCGGTTGATCATTTGTATGCTCTTCTATATGCCCATAGTACTGCAGGTATCTTTTCATCCCAGTTGTCCTTATTAGCATTACATATTTTTGTTAACCCTTTTGTTAATGTTTTGTTAAATTCTTCAATTGCTCCATTCGACTGAGGATGGTATGCTATACTCTGACAGTGGTCGATTTGGAACTGGTCTATTAGGGTTTTAATAGTTTTATTGATAAAGTGTGTTCCCTAGTCGTTGATTAGGGTTAGTAGACATCCGAATCGGGTGATGATATTTTCATAGATAAATTTTGCAGCTATATCACTAGAACATGTGTCGACTGGTTCTGCCTCTTCCCATTTGGTTACATACTCAGCTGCGGTTATTATGTACCTTGCACCTGTTCTTTTTGCTGGTATGGGAAATGGTACTATCAATTAGATAGCCCAAATTTCAAATGTCAAACTTGGTTTTACTGATATCAAAGGCATTTCTATACTAGGAAGGGGTTGACCTAGTTGTTGACATCTGTCACATTGGCTTACAAAATTTTTGTACTCTTTGTGAATTGTCGGCCACCACAACCCTAATTGTTGGATCTTATTTGCAGTCGTGTCTGCTTGGAAGTGCCCTCTAGCAGGTCTGTAATGTTCTTTATGCATGATATTATTTGTTTCATGTTCCAGTACACACCTCCTAAGGATGTCGTCCAAGCCCATTTTGTACAAGAATCCATTTATGATGCTAGTATATGGTGCAGCTTTCATGGCTAATATTTGTTTCTTCTCTGTACTCATACCTTTTGGTGCTTGTCCATTCTCTAAGAATTGTGCTATTTCCTCTAATTCTGCTAGGACTGCTTCTATTCGAAATAGTTGTGCATCCGATAAGTCATCTTTGACTCCTGTCGGTTCCTCTCCTGTGTTGATTCAGGATAAGTGGTCACAACTAACATTTAACTTACCTCATCTGACAATGACTTCAAATTCAAATTCTTGGAATAGAAGTAGCCATCGACAGATTCTTCCATGATGTAGTGGCTTATTGACAAGGTATTTTAGTGCTTGGTGGTCAGTATAGAAGACAAATGGGTAAGCTAGTAGGTAGTGTCGATATTTTTGTAGTGCAAAAACCATTTCTAATGCTTCTCTTTATGTCGTCGAATAGTTTCGTTTAGCTTTGTTTAATTTTATGCTACCGTAAACTATAGGATAATCCATTCCATCATCTCCTGGTTGAGTTAGGATTGTTCCTATTGCTACACTTGATCCGTCGATGTGGACATGGCATTTAGTCGACCAGTTTGGAAACCTTAGGATGGGTGCTTCGACTAGTTTTCTTTATAGTTTTTCAAATGATATATGGCATTCTTTTGTCCATATGAACTCTTTATCTTCCCTTAATAGGTCTTCTAGTGCATAGGTCATGTCTGAATAATATCTTATGAATTTTCTGTAATATCCTGTATGACCCAGTAACACCCTGACTTGTTTTGAGTTCACTGGTGGTTTTAAGTCAAGGATAATTTTTATTTTGCGAAGTCTACCTTAATACCTTCTTTACAGACAATGTGTCCTAACAATATCCCTATGGGGGTCACAAATATGCACTTCCTGATGTTCAAGGATAACTGGATTTGTTGACATCTTTCCAACATAAGCCCTATCCATTTGCAGTGATCTTTTAACATGGAGTATATTGTCCAGTCATCAAAGTATACTGCCATGGTTTTGTAAATATATTATTGGAATGTTTTGACCATAATTCTGGAGAGTACTGCAGGTGAATTTTTTAATCGAAAAGGCATAACCCTGTAAGCAAATGAGCCAAATTCACATACAAATGTTGTCTTTTTCTAATCTTCTTTAGCTATTGGCACTTGGTTATAACCTGAGAATCCATCTGTAAATGAGTAACATTCATGTCCTACAACCTCATTTAAGATTTCATCTACATAAGGAGTTGGAAATGAATTTGTTACTGTAACTTTATTTAGCTCCCTGAAGTCGACACAAATTCTTAGTTTGGTCGGATCATGTTTCTTAGGTTGAACCACCATTGGACTTGGCCATTCTGATTGGTAAATAGAGTAGATAATTCCTACTGCAAGCATGTTATCAATCTCCTTTTTTACTATCTCTTTGTATTTATGAGCTACCTTATATGGCCTTTTCTTCACAGGTCAAACACTAGGTTTAGTGTCAATTTTAATTTCACCCATTTCATGGACTAAACCTTTGAGATCTTTATAATATATGGAAAATACATCCTGGAACTCTTTTAATAAGTTCACTATTTCTGTTGTCCGCTCTTCACTCCACTAGTCTCCAATCTTTGCCATTTTTGGTCGGTCATCATTTGAGATGTTGAACTCTCTAGTTTTGACTTTAGCATCTAGCCATTCTGGTGCTTTGACTTCATTGATTGGTGGAATTCCTTTCTTAAAATGTGAGAATGTGGTAGGAAATTCGGCTGTAGTCATTCGGTCAGTATCCTCCTTGTCAGTTGTTTTAACTTTGAGTACTGTGTGAATAGGTTTGGTCGTTTCGACATGGTTTGATTTCCATCTAAAGTTTTTCCCTTCTGTATTTTCACTTTCCAACTATAGTCTTGTCGACTGTGGCATTGTCTCGGTTTGTATATTGTTACAGTTCATTGTCTATCGGTTGTCTTTTAAGGGTTTGTTTTCTGTCGAATGTATAAATTCTTTAATTTGTTTTGTTGTTTCGACCAAATTGTCATCTTGTGGTATAAATTTGAAATCTTTGATAAAATTTTCTCTGAGTTCATGCCATAGGAATGTTTCACCTTAATCTTCTTCCATTTTATACCATTTTTTTAGTAAGTCAGAGAGGGTTGATGGAAAAAGGTGTGGCCATGCATGTTCATGTTTTTTCCCAAGTCTTCTCCATTCTTTTTCACATGTTCTTATTTGGTCTTATATATTCTATCCTTGAGTGAATATAGATATTTGGGCTTGATTGGTTAGTTTTTTCCCTCCAAATCTTTCTATGAAGAAAGTTGAAGCTATTGTCTATGTCTGCAGTCTTGATTGATGTGTATCCCACCATTTAGCAGCTTGGCTTGTAAAATTTTCCACTAGGATTTGTAGTCGACCATGTTCACCGATGTTTCTGGATACTTATTCTACATGCATGACTGGTGATTCTCTTTCTCTATACCTTGGTATTTGTGTACTACTTATATCTATTGGTTTTAAAGTAGGGTATTCCCTAATTTTCTTTTCAAATATTTTTGGGACAATGGATACTATGAAGCATTGTTGGGTGTGATTTTTCTATACTTTTTGAATAGTCCAGCACCCTCTTGCTTGTGTTTCATATTTCTCGACTTCCCAATCATATAATTCTGCATCTGAATTATATCCTACTGAGTCTTGATTGCCTAAATGAAGTTATCCATAGATATTAGGTTCTATATAATATGCATTGTTTTGTATCTGATAAGTTTGTCAGATGTCGACTTCTTCATCGATAGGTTCAATCCAAGGTTCTCCTTGGGATGGATGAATAGAAACAATAACCTTTTGTCTGTTTCCTTTCAATTTTATTCTCTCCTTGTCTAGGGATATTGATGCTTTCGTTTTTCTTCCCCAAGGTTGACCTACAAACACTGGAAAGGAACTGGATCCTTCGTTAGGGTCAATAATTTCAAAGTTGACTTTGGTCGATATTACTTTTCTAGTCGACTCCATATACCAAAGTCACCGGCTTCTAGTCTGAGGTCCTCTTCAACAATGGCTTGTATCCGGGTACTCGGATTCATTGGAGATATAGGTCTTACCTCCCGGGGAACTTCTAATTGGAGAGATTCTCGCTACTCTATCCACAAATATTCTTCCATGGGAGACACCTCTTCTTCCATGCCTTCTTCTTGTCGGTCATGACCCAACTCTGGCATATCTCTCTCCTCATCGGTCACCCTAGTATTCATTCCTCTCTATAGTGCTAATGCTCTTTCTCTTCTTTCTTCCCTTCTTTGCAGCCTCTTCTCCCTCTCTATTTTCTGGAAGTCCATCGTACCTTTGTGTGACACTGTCCTTTCGATTTCTCTTTTACGCTAACTTCTCATCACTGGTGATTGGTATCTTCTTTAGTCAACTAGAATCCACTCCACTGTACCCCGACATATGAACAGCTACCCCCCCATAGCCTACCCAACACTTTAGAAATCCTGGATAGTTCTGTTTACTTGCTTAGGAAGTATTCCCACTCCCTTTCGGCAATGAATGTTTTCCACCTCTTTTGTTTTTCCACCTAGTTAGGGTTTAATGGTGATCTGCAAAGTGATGGACGAGGTTCAACGATATGACCCACTCCTTTGTCCATCAGGAACTTAAACAACAAGGTCAGTAAGGAACATAAGAATTGCTCAGTGAGGTCTGTATAGAATTTCTTCTTGATGGTTTCTATCGAAGTTATTTCCTCTATAGCTTGCTCCTTGCAGAATTCGTCGGTGATCTTTTCGAACCACTTCGATAGGTTTGTCCTGCTCCCTCGAATTAGTTTTTCTAGTAGTTGTTGATATTTAGTTGCTTCTAGATTTTTCATCCAGTAGTTTCTTCAGAAGCTGGGGCACTGATTCTACAAACTTCTCATGAGTTTCTAAAAATAATATTTCCTTTGCTTGAGCAGTCGTCAATTTGTTCCTCCATGCGTAATTCTGCAAATAATTTGCTACTTTACTCTCCCACCGGTCCTTAATCTCCTATTCTGATATTATCTGCTTGCATACATCTCAGACATGTACTAATGGAAACAAAACCAATGTTGTAATCTCACATATCACATAGGGTTACCAATAATACATACTAAAACATACATACATAATAGAGACAAGAGATAAGAACAAGTAGATAGAGTAATAGATTATATTAACATGAGAGGGTCCATACAATACAGAGAACTGAACCAAGTTCTTATCTGGCTCAACATCCTTATATATATGATTTACAAATAGTTACAAATAACTACCTATCGGTTCACTCAACCGACATGACCTTAGGTGGATGACCTAATATCTCATTAATCGGCTATCATTCAAGTCGACATATGGAATTGCTCCTCAAACACACCCCCTCACTCTCCCCTTGACCCTCCCTCCACCTCCTCCTCTCTCCCTCCTCCACTGCCTCTTCTCTTCCCTCTCCCTCTATATTTCTTTTCATTTTTAAACATATTTATAATAAATAAAAATTTATAGTAACGGAAACTCTATTTAGGACATTTTAAATAGAATTGAAGAAAATCAGAACAATTAAGAATATCACAGTTTCCATCTCTTACTTAAAACCATAATGTATAATTATTACCAAAATATAAATTACAAAATAGTAAGCTTTGAGCTTATCCAAACTTTAAGTAGCACTTAAACCCTAAACTGAAACTATATCAGTTTGGCCCTATGGCCTTTTACAAATAGAGCCACATCTTAAAAGAAGGTAACAAAATAACATTTCTGTAAATCAACTATAGCCAAAAATCTCCCATAAGTAATTTAACTAGTCACTGTTGTAAAATCCCTAAGCTTTCCAACACAAAGCAGCCATAAGGGCTTCGAAAATCTCTTAAAAAAAATATTAAAGTATCAACCACATGGCCTTTCAAATCTTGAAAAGAAATAAATAGTGTATCCATGGTCATGCCGTAATATGAAACAAATAGAACAACATATAGTCATGATCGAACAGTAAACCTACAACCACGTGGGAAATGACAACAAATACACCAACCATTGGAGGAGATAACCCCAGGACAGACCGAGGCTTACCTGGAGGGTCACGAATCCTGAAAATTTATTGGTGTGGAATTTTCATGGATTGTATTTCTAGCTTGGAGTATCCATTGAAGACTGTAAAAGTGAAAAAAACAAAAATGGTTAAACCCTGTCAGTAGAAAAAATATTAAACTTACACAGAGTAAGAATGGACAAGAACTGAAATATTTCATACCTAGATGTATTTCGTTTCCTTTGCTGTGAGGAATACATTATAATCAAACCCTAGCCACAAGATGTGCAACTTGAGCTAATCGAAGGAATTTTAAGAATACCACAATGAGAAGGTTCAAAGCTACAAAGCTACACCACAATTGGACCAGAGTTCAAGTCCACGCTGAAACCATGACAGAGTTCTTCACCTACAAACTTAGATTTATGGCAAAAAATGAATCTACACCAAACAAAATACAGTGGCCATAAGAACCTCTACACACAGAAGAAGAATGACTAATGGCAGGGTATCTTACACATTGGAGTGACAGCCAGGCCATGCGGCCATGAGCCTGCGGCTCCTCACACCACAACGTGGAAAACGAAGATAGGTAAATGTGGATTTTTAGGGTTTAGAATATTATATATGGTAAAACTCCAAAGTTGAAAACCCTATCAAATGAACAACGACCACGTGGCTCAAAGATTATTTGTAAAAGGTGGGTTTTGTGATATAGTTCAAAAAACCATTGGAGCGGCTTGCATACAATAGGGTATGATAATTAAAACCATGGTATAACCTTGTCATAAATTTAATTATCTTCCATCATGATTTTTATGTTGGTTTGATCCTTAACGATTAACATAGGAAGGTAGTAGTTAAAGTAGGGTTTTATAGTATGATCTTTAACCTTGAAGTTATTTAAGAAAAACTTATGCAAGAAAACTATTCAATGATAATTGCATAATAAAAAATACCTTGTAATAGACTTAGGAGGATTAAATAATGAGGAAAAAATCATTTATATATATATATATATATATATACTTGCAACTATAGAAAAGGCATAACTAGAACAACACCCTAGGTATTGAATTTGTATTATTCAAAATACTATTGTATGTTATCCCTTTCCCTTGTGAAATAGAGACTTTACTAAGGTTAAAAGGGATAGTTTTGTTTATAGAAAATAACCCTTTCAACCTTATACTAAAAACATTATCAGTATAGTTTAAAGAAAATATAAATTATTTCTTCTCTTGTTGGTAAATACCAGGTCGGATTAGTAAAGTGTCTATGCACTAGACTTTATTTTCAAATGTGAGTGACAACCAATTCACTTATGACTATATCTAGAATTAAGTTGTCTATGTTTACCCAATTTGAATATTGTTGAAAATTAAATGAATAGGTATAATTATAGCGAAATGGAAAAGTACCTAGACTATGATCAGTTTATTAATACTTATGTTTACCAGAAACTTTGTAGAACATAAATATACAGATCAACGATACCTCCTTTACTGCTCAAAGCTATAAAATAAATAAATTTACTATCGTTCTATTTTATGCTAGTTGAGATAATAATCTTGAACTGGAATCTGGTAACAAACTTCTTACCTGTAAGGGACCTGTAAAAGAAGCATCACTTCACTGCATTAGCTATAAGCTAATTAAGCCTCGATCTCAACTGAATTTATTTCCTACTTTAATAAGACAGCAAAACAAATTTACTACCAGTAATAAAACATATGTTTCATTTCCTGTTATTCCAAATCATAACCTGCTACATCAAATCCTTAACATTGAATTGTGAAAACAAACTAATAAGTATGCATAACTAGAGGTTAAAAAAATATTCAGTTCTAGTTTAATACTGTTTAAAGTAACCATTAGTAGTTAATTGTTCCTAGGCAGTGATGACTACAAACATTTTATGTTACATGAAATTTTTTAAATTTTTACAAATTTTTGGAGTATTACAAACCTCCAAACATCTTCCCACTATATGTTATTGACAATATAGTGCTATTAGAAATTGCATATCAAGATTACGTAAATAGAGTGGCATCCATTATGTAAAATAATAACAAATCCATGTGTCCCCCTTTGCCTCTAATTGATGGCAGCTATGTGATAGAGTTTTCCAGAGAGATGGAGAAGGAAGTTCCATCTCTAAAAAATATTCATTTTGGAAACAAACTATTTAAGATACAAGATCCTGAAGTAGTAGTATATATATATTTCTAATTATTAATTTTCTTTTCTTATACTCTTGATAGCAATGCAGAATAAGAGGTCTATCGAAATCCCAAAAAAAGTCTAGAAGAAGTGTCATGTAAGTTGAGCAAAGGAGAATATAGTACAGACAAATCCTTCAAGTTAAAATGGAAAAAAGGAACCTATGAGGAAGGAACAAGAGGATGATTCCAAGAAAAGTGACAAATAACAAATAAAAAAAGTGCAATAACAAAAGGAAAAATCAAATAAGGTGCTAGAAGAAGCAACCAAAAATATTGAAGAAGAGATCGAAAAGAAAAAGAACTGAAGATGAATGAATAAATTTTGAGGGTTTAGTAAATATTCTTAAGGTCTCAATGAAAACATCAACCAATGTTGATTCACCAGCTCATGTACCTCCTTTTCCTATTCAAACCATCGATGGCATCTTTCCACTTGTGGGATTTTTTTGTAAAAATTACCCCAAGCAAAGATAAAGCAATGCAATCAATGTATTTATTTGCGATCAACAACAATGTAAAAAAAATAGTGAAGACAATATGAAAGAAGCTTAATATATTAAAGAATATCAGTCAAACTGGGGTGAAGGTGATCACTAAAGTGAGCTTAATATCTCTTGGAACTTTTTAAATAATTGATTAAACTTTAGTTGATTTATATGTAATTATTTTGTTATTGGTCTACATTTTGTGGGATTGTGAGTTTTAGATCTTTAATTGTCAATGTAAAATATTTGAACGAATGGGTACTTGAACTAATTTCAAGATGCTAAGAATATGGATTTTCAGAACTAATTTATGGCTCTTTGAAATTAACTTTAGTAAAGTAAGAATAAACAAAATACTAGTTTGAAACATACAATTTGATGTCATTTTTAGAAATGAACATAACATTGGTTAATCAAATAATTCGAAACATATTGTCCTATGATATTCCATGTATTTACGAATGAATAGAATATTGGTTGAGTCAAAGTTGATTTTAAAATATAATTCCATACCAAGAAGAAAGTTTATTTCATATACCAAAATTTCATACCAATACTCATTGGTTAAGTAATGGATATGTTCCCATAGTACAAGCACTATGGAAAATCATTGTAAATAAGTGACGAGCACCCATCGATCACATAGGTGATATCAATGGAGATTGGTTAAGCGGTGGAAAATTTTAATTGATTAGGAATTATATATCCATGTTATAAAGAAACAAATTCAAATAACTTCCTAATATGACACTGGTATAGTTTCACCAAATGAAAACAACCTCCTATTTTTAATGGAGATAGTTTGAGCAAATCAAAGATATATGGTATTACAACAAACATGTTTTGTATGTCGTAATCTCATTGGAATCATTTTTAAAAGGTAACACTTAAAGTGTGTTTCAAGTTTTTTCATGTAAACAACTTCATAAGTGCAATTGCTAAAACAACCTCTTGATTTTAAGAAAATAGCTTCAACAAATAAAATATATCATCATTTTACACCTCCTCCCTCCTTCTCCTCCAACACCCCACCTCAACCCTCCTCTTTCTCTCTCCCTCCTCCACCCCCTCCCTTCTCCTAATACTCCCTCTCCCTCCTCCTCCTCTATCCCTTCTCCCCCCTTTCCCTCCTCCTCCTCCCTCCCCAACTTATTTCCTCCTCCTCTCCATACTCATCCTCGTCCTCCCTCCTGAACTTCTTTCCTCCTCCCTCTCTCCTCCACCCTCACTTTCTCCTCCACTCTCCATATTCCTCCTCCTCGTCTCCTCTCCCTCCTAAACCTCCTCCCTCCTCCTCCACCCCCTCCCATCCTCATCTTCCTCTCTCCCTTCTCCTCCACCCCCTCCACTCTCCTCATCCTCCC
>LPNX011188332.1:15267-59405 GCA_001517045.1 Pseudotsuga menziesii
GCCTACTACATAAGAAAATTGATACTGCTGAAAAAAGGAAAGATCTGGAGAATCGAGTGAGGGAAGGGCTTTGAACAATTCCCATGGTTTGTGCATGGAAGATCTTTTGACTCACGAATCTACCCTAAAAAGTGTGGTCAATTGGTTGTGGCCTCAGATGACCGTACATCAGCAAGCAACATCTCCTCATCTCCTCTGCAAACTGCCTAGAATTAGCAATATATCTTCATGCCATTAGGTCCCAAGTGATGTGAGAAACCAGAGCCTTGCTATTTCAACGCATTGATAATTTTTAAATGCAGGAAGTTTCTTTGGGAATATAATCCAATATATGCTTAAAAAAAATCCCATCTCCTTCTTATCACCTTTATTTATATATATGCATGGAAATGGGAAAATAGAAAGTGTTAAAAGTGAGAAATTAACCATACATTTGCAAAGAACATGCAAGAGGATAATAATACCCACGGTTTGCAGAAGCCTCTAGAAATCCTCCTCAAATTCAGATGATGAGGCGATCGACCCCAATCAAGAAACTAGAACGACACGAAAAATGCAACGTGGAAATGCGACCAAGCTAGCCAAATGCCACCATACCCAGACCTGCCAAAACGAGAGGAATCCATAAATCACGTAACAAAATTCCATTAACTGGAAACCTGCTTAAAAACAAGGTATCAAGGATAAAAAACAACTTCAACAGTAGTAGTGAGGATAAAAATAACCTGCTTAAAGACAAGGTATCAAGGATAAAAATAACTGGCGATTGAGCCATGCTCCATGCTGGGCGCACAAATCATGAGAAATTCACCAACCCAGAAAAGCATAAAAGCTTAAAGAGAAAAGAAAAATAAAGTAAACAACTAGAAAAGCAATATAAAAGCTTAAAGCAATATTGTAGGTCCCAACTTTGGAAAAGCCTAAAGAGAAAAGCAATCTTAAAGCTTAAAAAGAAACAATAAAAAGATTAAAAAAGGAAACAATATAAAGCTTAAAAAATATATATATATAAAGAAAAATGGAAATAAATTTATAATATTTCTGGTTAATTGTGCTTTCCATTATTAAGTGGAGTTAATGGAAAAATTTGGGAATCTTTATTTATTGAAATAAAGATGATATACTTTGTTGTAATTTATTGAAATTTAGATTATACATTTGTGTTTAAATACAAATTGTTAAATTGTTTTTTTTGGCAAGTGTAAGAAGAAATTGTAGGATCTCTCTATAAAAATGGTGTCCATTTGTAGTGCTTTGTCTGCCGGGCAGAGCACTCATTCCTATCCTTAAACAGTAAAAACATTATTTACTTCATTTTCATATTTTCATTTAAATTTTTGTGTAATGCTCTGATTGCCGGGCAGAGTACTAAGTTTTAAACTTTAATAACAATTTGGCGTTTACTCTTAAATTTGATTTTCCTTTTCAGTCCTAGTATGTGACATCAAAATTACATGAATTTTTATTCAGATTTCATTTATTTGCAAAATACAGAGATGGTTCACCGAAAAATACCTGAGCTTTAGCGTTGAAGGTTGTCCCTGATTCCTACTCCTTTAGCCTTGCCTTTCCCTCGCCCGAGCCTGTAGGAGCCTTAATGCCAACTCGGATGTTCCACCCTGCCGACCAGCAAACTTGCTTGCCCTAGGAAACTGATGGGTTTCCTAGCCCTCAATCCCACGTACTCATAAACCGGATAGCAACTTCTCTCTCTGTGAGTGTAAATCTGCCCCTTGGAGTTAACACCCTCCTCTAGCTGTCTTCCCTCTCTGCTCCATCACTTTCGTTCTTCCGTAAAAAAAATTCTTCCCGACTGCTCTCCAGATAAATCCCCCAAAAAAATCATCCGCGTTTGAATCATCTGATCCCCCTCCTTTCTTCCACCGCCTCCTTCATTTTTAAATTAATATTTATTATTTAATTCTTTTTCTCGGGCAGTCAACTAGTTCTGGTTTCAAGACATTCGTTGTATGTATTTAATTTCTTTCTTGAATTGTACAATTTTTCCACCTCGGATGAGATGGCGGGAATTTAAATAGGTGCTTATCCTAATTAATTGTTCGTGTAAATTTATAACCTACCCAACTATCATACATTACCCAATATTATTTATTTAATGTTTTACACAAATGGTAAAATGGTAAAATAATTAGTATAGTTCAATATTGTTTATTTAATGTTTTACGTAAATGGTAAAAATGGTAAAATAATTAGTATATGTTTAATTTAATAAAATTACTTAATAATAACCATTAATAAACATTAATATGGGGCATTAAATACACCCACCCTTCAGGAAACTTCGTCCTGAAGTTACGGTCAAAATAGTGATACAAGGTACATTTATAGGTTTAAAGCAATTCACAATTACTTAGTTAACCTATCCAACTATTTAAATATTTCATACTAGCATGCATGTGTGAGGTGTGCATGCATGGCCAGTACATGCACAGGCTGCACATGCACTATAGCAAAAACCCCTAAATTCTAACTGATACAAATAATATTTCACGCAACATGACCCATATACAGATATAATATGATTTCTTGTGACATTCGGAGTTATTTAACAATTATGTTCTTATTAATTAGTTAGTTAAGATTGGTACCTACCATCACTAATACAGTATCATAATGTCCAACCTTCAACAATAATAACTAATATTTCCACCCATCCTAACCTACGTCCGCATCCTCCCTATCCTTCCTCTGCTAGTACAAAGTGGATTCCAGCTGTACTGACCTTTCCACATAGAACCTGAGAGCGGTAGCGTCGGCTATCTAGTGGACCTAGCCTCTCCTAGCAGGCATCTGACCATCGTCATCACAACAACTTGGGGAGTGTGTCTCAGCATTTCCCTCCAACGACCTCGGGTATCAAAGTGACACAGGGTGGGAAATGCCTCCATCCCTCTAAACATACTGGGTAGATACTCATCAAACCATACTGTGTTGCCATCGAGTTTATTGGTACGTGTCATCGTATCATCACTTGGCAATTAAGGCTCTTCTTCAAGATATGTATTGAGTCATACTTGGCATCACACACTTGGTTATCACATAGCCCCTGTACCCTGCAGGTTAGTACTATGCAAACATGCATTCATAACAATATTCAATCAATAGCTGGTCCATATCATCAACATTATCTCCTTTCATCACATAAAATCACAAAATAAATCGCATCACAGGCGGGTGCCCATGTACCAGATCATACATCTCACATCATATTGAGGATGACTATCAACTATATATTTTCTTATGAAATAAAGGAATCTGATGACGACTACTGCATGATAATCGCATAGGCACAATAATTTCATATACATGATAATCATCATACATCATAATCAAAGCATCTACATAGGCATGTTAATTGTCATAACCTCATGATCAAAGCATAATATAAGTATGATAACATCATAATATCATAATTAAAGCATAATCCTTATAACATCATAACATCAGTAAATAATCACATATAACATGCCAAAATGAAGTATAGCCGAGTCTACAGATAATAAGTAAATACACTGTAATAAGTCTAAGGGATAAATATGTCAGAGTCAAAATATGGGGCATTACATACACCCACCCTTTAGGAAACTTCGTCCTGAAGTTATGGTCAAAATAGTGAGGGAAAATTTCGACACATAGTCTTTGTGTCCTCCCAGGTAGCAGATCCTAGGCTATACTTGTCCCACTGGACCTTGAATTGGTCCACATGTCGACTACGGAGCTGTCAAACTCTATGATCCAGTATACGTAACGGTTCAGCCATGAAGGTTCCCTCATCCGAGACCTGCAAGTCCTTCCAATGAATCTTGTGAGACTCATCGGCTAGGTAATGTCGCAATACGGAAACATGAAATACATTATGAGTCCTATACAAGTGGGGTGGCAGTGCAAGACGATAAGCTACCGGTCTGATTCTTTCAAGAATATCGAATGGCCCTATAAAGTGAGGTGACAACTTGGTCCCCTTTCCAAACTGAATGGTACTTTTATTCGGTCGGATGCGTATAAATATGTGATCCCCTACCTCATAACTTCTATCGGTTCTGTGTGCATCAGCGTAACTCTTTTTTCTATCCTGTGCTTCTTTAAGCCGCTTCCTGATCTGTACCACTTGCTCTTCCATCTCCTGAAGCAACTCAGGCTGACTAAAACACGATCCTCCAACCTGTCCCAACTGAGTGGAGTCCTGCAAGGTCTCCCATACAATGCCTAGTATGGAGGCATACCAATGGAGCTACGATGACTGTTGTTATAAGAAAACTCTACTAGAGGAAGATATTTCTCCCACTGTGTCTGCTGATCCATAACATACATCCTAAGCATGTCCTCCATCACCTGATTCACCCTCTCTATCTGCCCATCTGTCTTGGGATGATAAGCTAAGCTCAAGTTTAGTTGGGTCCCTAACGCTGACTGCATGCTTGTCCAAAATCTGGAGGTAAACTTAGGGTCTCGGTCAGAAATTATCTTCTTTGGAACTCCATGAAGGCATACAATTTCATTTATGAATACCCTTGCTACATCCGTCACATCATAAGTGTCTCTCACTGGAATGAAGTGGGCACTTTTGGTCAATTTGTTGACCACCATGAGTATAACATTATGTCTCGAGGATGTGAGGGGAAATCCCACAATGAAGTCCATGGAAATGACTTCCCATTTAGTCTCAGGAATATCATGAGGCTGTAAGAGACCGACTAGGTGTCGATGATCTGCCTTGACTTGCTGACATTCTAGGCATTTCGAAACAAAATCAACTACATCGCTCTTCATATCGTCCCAAAAGAAGAGCTTCTTCATGTCTACATACATCTTCTTCACTCCAGGGTGTGCACAATAATGTGCCCTATGGGCCTCTCTAAGGATTGCTTCCTTGAGATTACCTTCTTTAGGGATATACATCCTCCCTTGGTACCGCAGCAACCCATCTTCCTCGATATGGTACCCATAATACTTCGACTCACACTTCTTCCCACTCTGAATATCTGAGGTTACCTTTATATACCAACTATCTCCCAAAAGTTGTTCGAGCACTTTCTCCTTCAAATCCACTCTCAAGGGGATTAAGGAGAAAATCCTTGGCCTTCGGCTTAGAGCGTCTACCACCACATTCTCCTTTCCTTTGATATATGAGATACCAAAGTCATACTCACTCATGAACTCACTCCATCGTCGTTGCCTAGCATTTAGATCCCTTTGTGTAAAAATATACTGCAAACTCTGATGATCTATTTTAAGTATGAAACTTCTACCAACCAGGTAGTGTCTCCATAATTTTAGTGCCAGCATCACTGCTGCCAACTCTAGATCATGTGTGTCATATTTCTCCTCATGAGGCTTCAACTTACGAGATGCATAAGCTATTACCCCACCTTCCTGCATTAGAACTGCTCCTAACCCTTGCTTCGATGCATCGGTACATACCATGAAGTCTTTATCCATGTTTCGTACCCATAATATTGGTGCACTCGTCAGCAATCTCTTTAATTAAGTGAAAGCGGCATCACATTCATTGGTCCACTCATATCGGATTCCCTTTCACTGCAAGGTGGTGATGGGTTTTTCAATCTTGGAGAATCCTTCCACAAATAGTCGGTAATACCCTGCTAATCCCATGAAGCTACGCACCTCATGCGCATTATTGGTGATTGGCCAATCCTCGATGGCCTTCACCTTTTCTGGGTCCACTGAGATCCCTTATCCTGAGATGATATGCCCTAAGTAGTGAATCTCCTTCTAGAAGAAAGAACACTTTGACAATTTACCAAATAGTTTATGTTCTCTTAAGCAAGTTAAGACTAACCGCAAGTGCTCCTCATGCTCCTTCTCGTTCTTAGAATATATAAGAATGTAATCTAAGAATACCTGAACAAAGTGGTCCAAGTAATTCCGAAAGACACTATTCATGAGGCTCATGAATACTGCTAGAGCATTTGTCAAACCAAATGGTACTACTACGAACTCATAATGCACAAATCGAGTTTGAAAAGCAGTCTTAGGAATGTCATTTTCTTTAATCCTAAGCTGGTGATACCCCGACCGCAAATCAATCTTAGAAAAGACTGATGCACCTTTCATCTGATCAAATAGGTCATCAATTCTTGGTATAGGATACCTATTCTTCACTGTCGCTTTGTTCAAATCCCTATAATCTATGCACAGTCGCAAAGATCCATCCTTCTTCTTAACAAAGATCACTAGTGCTCCCCATGGTGAGATACTAGGTCTAATTAGTCCCAAGTCTAGCAACTCTTTTAACTGGATCTATAACTCTCAAAGCTCATGGGTTGTCATTCTATAAGGAATCTTTGAGATCGGCTCCACACCAGGTTTCAGTTCGATCGTGAAATCAATCTCTTGTTCTGGAGGTAGTTGTGGAAGTTCTTCTGGAAAGACATCCTTGAACTCAGATACTACTGGGTAAGAATTCAAGGAAGGTCCTTTACTATTGCACACCATCTCAACTGCAAATAACTGACATCCTTGTCTAAAACATCTTTTATCTTTCACTGCGAAGATGAAACGGAGGGATATTTTCCTCTTTCGACCCTGGATTTGAATTGCTCGACCCTCATCATCAAGGCACAAGACTTTCTTTGCATAGCAATCCATGAAATATCTATGGTCTTCCAACCAATCCATGCCAACAATGAGGTCATAGGTGCCCAAATTGGTGATATAAGCATCCATCTTAGTGGTGCATACTCCTAAGTCAACTTGACACCCCCTTACCTTAAGACCTACTGCTTGTTTAACCCTTGAACCCATCTCGATCGATTCAAAATCATCGTGCTCACAGGCTTCCAACCCACATTTATCTAATGCATATGGTGAAATAAAACTATCTATTGCACCAGGATCAAATAAAATTTCAAGTTTGACCTTGTTTACTTTACCAGTGGATTCTACTACGGTGGACTGATGTTCTACCTAGTGGTTGTGAACAGCTACATGAATCCGATGAGTGTTATCAGAATTGCTCATGGATGCTTTTCATTCCTGCTACCTGCTGCTGGCCTGCCCTTTAGAACAATCCCGCTGAAAATGAGGACCTCCACATCCCCAACAAGAGACATTAGAAGGTGCTTGCATGTTGCTGGGAGGAGTCCTCTGAGATGTGTTCCTTCCCCGAGATCCTCTAAAACCTCCCGATCCTCTATAGGAATTGCCCTGTGTTCATCCTCGGTTCCCATGGTTTGTTGACGAAGCTTGTGATACAGAGTTAACTGAAGTGTTACCTCTCGGGGTGAACCTGTTACCATAAGGAGGAGGTCTAGATTGCCCTCCTCGGAAGTATGGTCATGGGGCCTTCCTTGTAACATACTGATTGGATCCTATCAACTTGCTTCCTCCCTTTGCATCTGACATATCCTTAGCATAGCGATCATACTCAACTTCCATGGCAACTGAAGATGGATTCCACATCCGTACTGTGGCCCTGATCTTGTAGTTGAGTCCATACACAAATCGCTCCACCTGTCGATCATCTGAGTCCAAGTATGGAACATACTTTACCAGTTCCATGAATCTAGCTTCATATTCTTCCACTGTCATGTTTCCCTGTACCAAAGCATGAAAGGAACCCGCCTATTGTTTCCTATAATAGGCCGGAAGATACTTCATGTTGAACCTCTCCTCGAATAATTCCCATTAAACAGACAAAGGAGTAAGGTGCAATTGTTTCTCAAGGTCTGACCACCAATTTAGGGCATCACCCTTTAGCTGGAAGATGGCCATTCTAGCCTTGGAACTCGAAGTATACTCATTTAGTGCGAAGCACCTCTTCATACCCTCGAGCCATGCTTCAGCGTGCTTACCCGGTCGTCCTCCAGAGAACTCAGGAATTTTGATCTTCTGCAGCTCTCTAGAAATATCCTGAAGCGGTTCTTGCCTTGGGACCTGCGCCCTCTCAGAGTTTTCTCTGCTCACCTGCATGGTTACTACCTCTGCGATCCTCTCTGATTTCCTGTTTAGTGTGGCCATGATGGTTTCCAAGGATCTGAGTATCACCCCCATCTCAGGACTAGAGGTTACCCTTGGCGGTGTCGGTGGTGGGGCCTGTGGTGGTGGTGAGGGTGGTTGACCTGGGGTCTATGGTGGCGGTGAGGGTGGTTGACCTCGACCCCACCCTCGACCTCGACCTCGACCTCTGCGTGTTTGAACCATGATAATTCCTGACATATTCAACAATATTATGCCATTATTATCTTAATCTAATAATTGTAGAGATAAAATTTTAGTTATGCAATGCTTATATTTATGCATAGAGACAAATTGTCAATATTTGTGTAAAACTTGCATAGTCGCTTTCATTAAACGATTTCATCTTGGGGTTTAATATGTGCCTTAACGTTAAGCTCATAATGCTAGTCTTAACATTGTCTTGTTTTTCTTATTTTACATCCATCTTGCCTCTTCGACTATTAGTCAAAATCTCGGTAATGTCTTAAGTTTATTTTTTGAATTTCCAATAGCATAGACTAACTAACGTTACCATATCTAAATTTTAATGTTGTCTATATTATTAGGTTTAGAATTAACATTCAACTTCAATCACTTAACATTTAAATATTATAGCTAAACATTTAATGTTACATTAAAGCAAAATAACATTAAATATTATGTTTTATTAACCTAACCTCTATTTTAATCATTCAACTCATCTTAGCTTAATTTAAACATAACATCTAAAACTAGACGAATTATAACGCAAATAGAATTAGTTAACTTGAATACAACTAAATGTTACTATATTAACAAGTTTTAATGTTTAAATAATAAAATAAAATTTTATTAAAAACTTACTCCAAAATAATAAAATAATAAAATAATAACTTTGGATTAAGTTAATTATTATTGTTATTATTTTCAATTTATTTATATGTTTTTATTTATCAATTGACCTAAAAAAAATATATATTATTCCATCTATTTTATATATATTTTTGTTAAAACAAAATTTAAATTAACCAATTGAACAAAATTTAATTTAAATAATTATAATATAAGAAACATTTATTTAAATAATTACACATTATGGAATAATGTTTTAATTGTTATATAATTTGAGTTGAAATTTAAATTAAATTAAAATATATACAAAATTTAAAACATAATAAAAACTAAAATAATTTCAAACCTTTTATGGCATACCAAGCTCGACTTAAACCTTAATTAATTGATTTTTTTTATACCTTATTTGGTATTTACACCATGCATGAAGGAGGCCACGTGGCCTTACTTGGTTATTCCACCGCCAATGTAAGATATTTAAGAAAAAATCGCACAAGGTATGGTTTGATGAGGAAGCTCGGTTGCATGATATAATGGCACGTAACAACCACACGTATCAAGGCCAAGGGGGCCACAGGAAAGGCTGGGCTGCATGCATGCCAGGCAGTCTGCATGCACGCGCTCCTCCCGTATTCCCAAGCAGGGTGCCTCCCAACAAAAGAAGGTCACTCCTTCCTCACGCGCAAAGGCCATACTTTCCTGTGGAGGTCACAGAGAACAGTCTGCCCTTTGCCACTTGAGATCGTTGGCAGATTTAGATAGTTTAGATAGTTTAATATTTGGAGTATTATCACAGCTCCCCTTCCTTAGTTCTCTTCTCTATACAGTTGCTGTGATCCTTCTGTTTGGTTTTCAAATTATGTCACCATGGCTCCATGACCAAACCTGTTAACGACGGTCGTTACTATTTTTCACAATTTAGTGAGAAACAGAAATTGGAGCTAGGGCGAGAAGACCTTTGGTGGTTGGTTGCAGGAATGCATATCAGGGTTGGCTGCCCATTCGTAGGATGACCAGTAAGGCTAATAATTTCAGGCGTCGAGCTGAAGAGCACGATGATTAGGAAACCAATGGCAATGGCAGCGAAAATTTGGTCATCAAGCCATTGCCTAGAAAAACGTAGAAGCCGAGCAAGGAAAATCCTTCCAACAGGCTCGCCTAGGGTTCGCATCTCCTCATCTTTGCCGATGATGGAGGGATCACCAAGACGGACAAATCCAAATAGAAACAGCCATCCTCCAGGCCACCTCCTCCTCGGAGCCTCCTCAGCTTCGATGTCGACGAAGACGGCGGAGCCGAACAGGGTTTCCAGAGAACGAAGAAGAAAACAGGGTTGGGCGTCAGCCATGGTTCTGCGCACAAGATCCCATCGTTGAAGGACCGGGGCGCGGCACCCACGATTCCTGCAATTACCTCCAACGTCCAACCCCAGGTGAGCGAGTACACCAAAGAAAAACTTTTGGAGTTACAGAAAAATAATAAAAGCCTTGGGGGTTTGAAACCTCAACCTCTGGCTGAAAGTAATAAGCCCTCGGAGACTGTAGTCGTGTTGAAGGGTTTGGTTAATCCGTCTGTCGAGGTAAACAGGTTGAATTTGGATGCAGAAAGATTGAAGGGCGAAACATTTAGAGCGGAAAAGGTTGATGTAGAGGACAGTCTGGGTTTGAAGGGCATCGACATGGCTGGCATGGGAATTCCTGACCAAGAGACCATAAATGCTATTAGGGATAAACGTGAGCACCTGCAGAAAGCCCGTGCTGCCCCAGATTGTATTCCTTTAGATGGAACCTGGATCTCTGCCCATGGCAGTGAATTATTGAAGGACAATGTTGAATCCAGCGACGAGGAAGTTGAGATTCATATGTAATCCATCTCAACCCTGATATTAGCACTGTATTTTTTTTTGTATAGACTTCCATGTCATTTCCCATTATTATTAATAAAGTTTTATTCATCTTCAGTTCATTCTTCACCTCGGTCAAGTCTCGACGATTATGGTTTCTGCTCCATTACGCACATGTTTTATATCAAATATGCTTGACCTTGTAGTGATCTTACCTGCTCTCCATAAATCACTACACACATATGGTAAGTTAATACAATGCAGGTTATAATGCTTTGCATTTATAGGAGTTTCTCTCATCTATTCTCCATAAATCGTAGTGAGGGTTTCATTTGCGGCCTGGCATTTCTAGCTTTTATTATACCATGTCTAGTATATCACACCTTAACTCCAACTATTTATTATGATCGTGGGTGAAGTGGGAAATACAATCGTGGGTTGTTCCATTAGAATACCTGCTGAGTGATGCATGTATCTGTTGTCTGCTATTATATATATATATATATATAACCTCTATTTTCTTTGAAATTATTTTTTATTTTTATTTTTTTTATATACAACCACATATATATGAATATATGCAGTTTTCAAATGTATGCATATTTTCTAATGGTGTTTCCATTTTTTGCTCGTGCATGCAGTTAATTAAAGAGGCTGAAATTTCATGCAAGTAAATAAAAAAATTCGAAGTTCATGCCACTTCATATCAAGTTTTTTTTTTGTTCTAAGTTCTTGTAGGCTTAAAAATAATGAGAAGTCATGGTAGTCTAGGTCTAAGTGTTTGAGCCTTGGCTCTGATACCATTCTGTAGTGCTCTGTCTGCCAGGCAGAGCATTCAGTCCTATCCTTAAACAGTAAAAAAAATATTTACTTCATTTTCATATTTTCATTTAAATTTTTGTGTAATGCTCTGATTTCCGGGCAGAGTACTAAGTTTTAATCTTTAACAACAATTTGGAATTTACTCTTAATTTGATTTTTCCTTTTCAGTCCTAGTATGTGACATCAAAAATTACATGAATTTTTATTCAGATTTGATTTATTTGCAAAATACAGAGATGGTTCACTAAAAAATACCTGAGCTTTAGCGTTGAAGGTTCTCCCTGATTCCTACTCCTTTAGCCTTGCCTTTCCCTCGCCCGAGCTTGTAGGAGCCTTAATGCCAACTCGGATGTTCCACCCTGCCGACCAGCAAACCTACTGGCCCTAAGAAACCGACGGGTTTCCTAGCCCCCGAGCCCACATACCGATAAACCGGATAGCAACTTCCCTCTCTCTGAGTGTAAATCTACCCCCTGGAGTTAACCCCCTCCTCCAGCTATCTTCCCTCTCTGCTCCATCACTTTCGTTCTTCCGTAAAAAAATTTCTTCCCAACTGCTCTCCGAGAAATCCCCAAAAAAAATCATCCCCCTTTGAATCATCTGATCCCCCTCCTTATACCTCCTTCCCCTCCTTTCTTCCATCGCCTTCCTTCTTCCACCGCCTCCTTCATCCACCGCCTCCTTCATTTTTAAATTAATATTTATTATTTAATTCTTTTTCTTGGGCAGTCAACTAGTTCCGGTTTCAAGACATTCATTGTATGTATTTAATTTCTTTCTTGAATTGTACAATTTTTCCACCTCGGATGAGATGGTGGGAATTTAAATAGGTGCTTATCCTATTTAATTGTTCGTGTAAATTTATAACCTACCCAACTGTCATACATTACCCAATATTATTTATTTAATGTTTTACACAAATGGTAGAATGGTAAAATAATTAGTATAGTTCAATATTGTTTATTTAATGTTTTACGCAAATAGTAAAAATGGTAAAATAATTAGTATATGTTTAATTTAATAAAAGTACTTAATAATAACCATTAATAAACATTAATATGGGGCATTACACCATTGGCCAAAACAAAAATATATAAAAGCAATTATTATGTTTATAAAAATCATGTTGATAAAAAAAGATATAAAAAATATATTTAATATTTTAAATAAAATTATAATGCATATATTTTTATAATTTTTTGATATAGAATTTGTAATATTGAGTATCGAAGTCAAAACTTTCATTCTCTAACAATACAATTTGCAAAATTACAAAAATATTTTAAAATTAATCATGGTAACAAGGCTTAATGTAATATAGAGGTATCCCATAGAGTTAGATCTCCATTCCATATTACAATTACTTAAATTCTTTGAGATAAGATTATGGTGTTGTGATTCTAGAAAGTCTTAAAATGTAACATATTTAGGTCATTTATTAAGAAAATTAGGTATTTTAGATACTTAATATTTAATCAGTAAAATGGTTTATATTAGAGTAAACAATTGTATGATAATTTTTGTTTTTATTTTTTTTATTAAGATTTAGAGAACATGATGAGAGTATCTCATATTTTCAATTTTCATATTAATGTTTTCCATGGTATTAAACATCTGGTTCTATGATATTAATTTTGGACAATAGAAAATAACTTCTTTTATAATCATGTTAATTGTATCTTAGCTTATGTGATTAAAATGAGAAGTTGTTTATCCACCTCACTCAAGTTCAAATCTTGTTTGTGAAATGTTTTCCCTTTTTTGTGCCTTAATTGATGTTGACAAGGTACCAATAATATCACTCTTATAAGTGTTTAAGGGTGAGACAAGATATTTACAACCAGTACCCAAATGAGATTATCTCAACCGATTGTAGACAAAATTTCATTCCTTTTTCTTACTACTTTTCATTCAAAAACTGTTACTTCATTATTTCTACCAACCATACCAAACTAGTACCCCAAATTGGGTGGTCTTTAGACATAAGGAAAATATGACAACATGTGGTAGGTCCTAAGGAGAGGATTGGAACAACGAAACATGTCCATCCTCCTTCTAAAAGGATTGCCACCTTGCCCCTATTAATCAATTTATAAACCAAAACAAAATTTCAGCCCAAAATCTGACAGCTACCATGTCTTAAATTTGACAATACCCTGTCGGTTATTCGACAACCTCAATTATTTTTGTCGTTAGTGGCATAACGTCAGATATTCAACAACAAGCCAATACCCATCGATTTTTCAATGTACTAAGCCGAAATCTTTCACCACTAAGTCATCCAATGTCTGGTGACTGCTTGTTGAAACTCTAACTTCTCCTCGTTAAAAATTTGACTTCTCCTTGTCGAATGTCAAACAGTTCTTCTGTAAAATTTTGGGATTATGCCATCAAATTAGAGGAATGTTTTGTCGAATTTTTGATGCTTTCTCGTCGATTTTCCGATGGTATTGCTTGTCAGAGCTATGGAGACCTCGTTGGATGAGGGCAAAGGTCGTTGAAAAATAAACGGGATGTGGTTGAATTTGTGACAAGTTCTCATCAGTGGTCTAATGATTTCTCTTGTTGAATCCTTGGCAACCTCGTCAGAAGTGGCCACCAGTTGTCAGAAATGTGACGAAGCATTGTATAGTTAAAAAAATAAAATTCATAGGTTGCCACAGGTAAATATTTTTAGCGAGGGTGGACTATAAATGTTTTTTGGTATTCTAACAAACAACAATAAACTATACCTTATATCAAAAGGCCTAACCCTCCAACTTGGGTATTCGTCAATTTTTCTTTCTTCTCAGATGTCATAGCAAATTTTTTGTTCAGTCGTGAATTCTACACATTGTAGAAAGTGATTATCTTGGGTCCCATCGAGTGTATTTTCATTTTTTTGCAACAAATTGTATTCATATACTTTCCTAGCAGCACAAAGTGACTAGTTTCAAGAAAAATCCACATCAATGGAAGAGTGGGATGTTACTTGTCATCCTTAATACTAATTCATATCACCCAATATGATAGATAAATCATTGTCACAATCCTTAAACTCAACCTTAGCCCTCCCCTTATATGCTTCCCTGGTGCATCACTCAAAGGAAATCCAAATTTAAGCATTTTAGCTGATAATATATATACAAGCATTCAATTCCAAAGATGAGTAATTCTAATGACATGAATATCATAATATAGTAGTTAAAACAAAAACCTTTGTTTTGAATCAAACTTTAGTAAAAAACAAGCTGTCAACCCACTGTATTGAAACCCTCCTGCTTAGTAATTGTATGAGTTATATAAACTCATACCAGTAAACTAATTTCCATCTTTCTCAATATGTTGATTGTAGTATTATACCAAACAAAATCAATAAAATCTTCGTTACTACACTGAATTTTTTGTACAACTACTTCGCAGGATGTATGTCAGCAAAACTTATAGACCCAATCTTCTAATGCTGGAAAATTAGAAATGTTTCCTTCTTCAATTCGAAGACAACTTGATCAAAACAAAAGAATACATTATTAGATTTAATTTTTCATATGAAAACATCAATTTTTTATAGAAAGGTTCTAGTCTTACACACCCTAGCATGCACAAGGACGTGCATACAATAATAATATATCTAAAAACCTTCCAAAGACGATGATGCTATAAGTAAAACATAGCTTTCAAGAGCTCATCATTTAACAACTAGAAACAGAGAAATGACATGTTATGGTTGAATTCTCATCTCAAAGAGAAACCTTTGGCAGAATGAATAATCCAAAAATAACCTCCAAAGAATGCAATTAGGTCTTTCCCCAAGGTTAATCTGCATGAATTATTCAACAATCATTCATTTTTTTCACATGTCCAGTGTCTGAGTTCTACCCTTTTCCACTTTACAATGATCTAAGATAATGTAATTAGTGTATTAGTCTACAAAACAACAAAATGATTCAATCTTTGTCATGACCTTCAAATATGGATTCTTAGAAAAAGAGCACTTGATTTAGCATTTCTTAAGACCTGTTCTGCCCATTCATTTCATAAAACATACCAATATTATTGTTGAAATGATTAGGAGACGAGCAGACCATAAATTTGAGGGAAAAACTCCATGCTTGTCAAAGTAGTCATCTGTAGCAAACTTCTCCCAATTCTGTCCAAGATAGTAATTTATTTTTTCAGCAAAATAAACACCCATAACTGCACACACATGGTTTGAAAACAAAATCAGAGAAAACCATAATGTTAATTGAAATTATGATAAATCTTTTACCATATCTTTGCTAGTAGAATAAGGCTTTCAAATTAACCACCAACATTTTTTCACGCACAAATTTACACAAGAAAAGTGTAAAATAGACCACCACTTCAAATAAAAAAGGAACAAGGAACAAGAAAAAACACACTAATAATGAACAAAGAGTTGTACTAATTAAAAGAAGAAGAAAAAATAGAAAAGTACTTTAAAACAGTATATATCTCTTTAGATAGAAATCAACAAATATGAGGGATTTCAAGTTTTAACAATGAAAGTGATATAAGTGGTATCAAAAGGTCGTACAAATAGAGAAGAACCACCCTTGGAACAAAAGTATGAAGAATAAAACACGATACTGTATCCTTAGCAGCCAACTAAGCACTACTTAATTTAAGACCATTCAGGTCTGCAGATACATCAAAAAGTCCAACAGCATAACTGTGCCCATAGATTCAAGTATTTCCCATATACTTGATTAGTACCCATGATGTTATTGATAAATTCATAGCTCAAAGTGCTCCATGCATATTAACAATACGTTTGAGACATCTATTTATCAAACTTAATTTGAAGGGATGAAACCATAAAATTAAATCAATATCATCACACTAGCTAGAGAGCTTAAAAAGCACTGAGAAAATTGAAAGATATTATGTTATAGATACACAAACAAAATAGTAACCAAAATAAGCAGTGCTATGATATTGATTTAATCGCCCCTCCTTTTAAATCAATATCATCACACCATCTAGAGAGCTTAGAAAGCACTAAGAAAATTGGAGCAAGATATTATACTATAGAAGAACAAACAAAACATTAACCAAAATAATCAATGTTATGCTATGAAAGGTCACTGAGTACTCGACCAAAAGGAAGATACATAGGAAATCATAAACAAAAATGATATCTTCCCAGACTTGTAGGTTAAATTTCAGGAGGCATAATACAATATCAATGACATAGAACCAGGATTAACACAAATAAACATCAAACCTTTCAACAGATGATAGTGACAGTCAGTTTCCACTATATTCCATTTAAAATATGTTCCCATAGAGAGTGTTGCAAAAGTAGAACTTAAATTTTACTGCATAGTTTATATATTCTATTTCCCCATATTTTTTTCTCTTGGAGTAGCCTTTACATGGTTTTGTAAGGTTGTTGTGGGAGATGGTCCTTGTCTTGCTGAAATGCCATGTGAAACCATTGACCTATATCCAAACAATTTATATTCAATGAAGAGGCTTGATAAAAGGGAATTACATACCCATATGAAATTCATTCCCAAAACACATGTGCAACTCTTCACTCCTAGACCACATGCTTACCAATCTCAAGTATGCAACAAGCAATAGATCACATCTAATTAGTGGCTAGTCCAAGCACTTTGTGATTAATAATTGAGTGGGTCAACAATGTCCAATATTACACATGACATCAAAAAAATAATCCAACACCTTTAGCAATCACTTCAATGGTTCAAGCACAAAGATTGAACAATGCTTCAAGGAAATTTGTTTTTCTAGTCATGTGACTATAGGAGAGAGTAGCGCATGCCAATCAAGGATTCCAAGACAAAAGAAGAAACTGAACAAATTACTGGAATGCTATTCCAAGTTTTTCCAGGATGCACATGGATGCTCCAAACTGCATAGTTAAGCACTTTATCAAACTACAACAAGAGCTTGGTCTAACAAACAAGGCACTACGCAAAACTTAGTCATTGGGAATTAAAGCAATCAAGCGGTAAATTCAAGATTTGGTGGGAAAGGGCCACATTCAGCCTAACTTGTCACCTTGTGGACCAACCATTGTTTTGGTTTCAAAGAAAGATGAAACACAAAGAATGTGTGGATAATTAACTTTTGAATAGAACCACCATTGAGAATTGATATCCATTTTTGTTGACTGATGACCTCATAAGTCAAGCTCAAAGAGTCAAACATTTTAACAAGTTTGATGTGAAGTATGGTACCACTAGATCCATATCAAACCAGAAGCTATGTGGAAAACAAGTTTTAAGAACACCAAGGATTGTTTGAATAGTTCATGATGCATTTTGGTCTTACTAATGCCCCTGCAAAATTCATGAGGATGATGAAGTACTTGTTGGCTCATTCAGTCATTTGTGATACTAGTTTTAGTAAAACCCAGGAGAACCACTTTGAGAAAGTATTCTCAGCATTAAACAAAGGGAAGCTACTTCTGAATATGCAAAGGTGTACATTCAAACAGAAAAAAATCATGGTATCGTGAAATCCATATGAACCAAGATGGACACAAAATTAATACGACAAATATTTCAGCCATTATCAATTGGCCATCACCAAAGAACATCCATGACATGTCAATATTTATGGGAATGAGCAATTATTTTAGGAAATTCATTACATAAATTGCTTCCATGTATTGCAGTTCTTACCAAAAAACCTTTGGCTGCCTTCCAACATGATGTTAGATAAAGAGGCCACAAAGACTATTTAAAAATGTAGAAATATATACTGAAACAAATTAAAATATTGAAAATACAGTTTTTCCCTACCTCAGTCTGCAATCCTAAAGTAAAAACATATGGATTCTAGCTCTAAACGCCTATAGCAGCCACATATCACTAAAAAACACATATTTATGATAAATTTTCTGATAATAGCACAATAACAAGCATAGTTTGACACGTCTGCTAAAAAACAACCCAATATACCATAGATGTACTGAAAAACAACCCAATAAACCACATGTCTACTCTCAAACAGCTGAAAAACACACAAATCATGATAGATCTACTCTAACAGCTAAAAAACAATCAAATTTGCGCTCAAACAACTGAAAAACAATCATATTTGCTAACACTTAGCATCAAAACAACTCGTTTCTCCTTGGATGCGCTAAAAAGAACAATAGCTAAAACTTACAAATATGTAATTTTGGGAAACCATTAAGGTAAGAAAAAATCCAATCTACTCCCAAACCATCTAATGTGTCAATCAATAATAAAAAAATTCACTGATATACATTCATAATTTTATCTAACTACTGGTCTATACATTCCAATTTTGGATTAGCAGCTATAATTTTAGTTCCATTCAATTCAATTTTTAAATAAAAATCACCATGTAACATCCATATTATTCCACATAATCATACGACTGCATAATCATATGGATTTGAATTTTTTTTCTACTCCATACAAAATCATACAACTTCATAGGTTGTACAGGAGCTGATTGAAATCATTGTACAATGGCTAAGATAGGTTGTATAGTTATTGTACTTTTGTACCACTAAATCCATTTGATTCATTTCCTTTTTTTTTGGAACCTCAATCTATTTGGTTCCATAAAAAAATTGACTTTGCTTCAAAATTAAAAAAGAAACAATTCCTAGTTTCGGCAAAACCCTTTTGGCTCTTCGATGTGGTACACTAGCAATCCGTTGATTTGTATTTTCTATCAACAATACCTAGGTCTTCATACTCTCATAGACTATGTGGCTCTAGCTAAGCTCTGATAACATATACACATAAATCAACCACATACAGAAACCAAGATTAACTTGGAAGAGATATCTATATTGTAATGCATGAATGAAGAAGCAAAAGCTTTCTTATAAAGGGTTCCAATTGAGTCGAGTCAATCCACTTTATGAATGTAGAATGAACCAAGAAACACAATAAAATGAAATAGGGAATAAAATCATAAAATAAATTTATTAATGCCAATTTCTAACAACTAATTGACCATTATGATATGAGATTTACTTTAACACTCCAAATCCATAGCTAGCAAACCAATTTCCATCAAAGCTTTGTGCACGACATAGTTTAGTTTCTCACCCTGTTACCATATCAAGTATCCAAAAATCCATCATGATACTCTTCCCTACATCCTCAAATGTTAGAGAGTTGTGAAAATTATCACTCCAATATCATACAAAACTAGCCCTCTAGGTCCTAGGCTCTCCCCAAATGAGATTATCAGACATTATATCAGCCCTTTCTTTACAAACAATGACTCACTGAGTTCTTCTTCCTCTTATCATTCTACTTCTAGATCTGAAGTGACTTGACATCCACATTTTATGTTTAACATGGGTATTACTTTGTATCTGTATTATTTTTTAATAATATTCTGTACATTCTTGGATTTTTTATTTTGTAGATTAGGGTTAGGATTTTTTATTTTGTAGATTCTTGGATTCATCTAGATTCTTGTCAAGATGAATGAATTAATGTTGAGGGTTTAGTAAATTTTCTTAAGGTACAAATGAAAACATCAACCAAGGTTGTTTCACCAGCTCATGTACCTCCTTTTCCTATTCAAACCACTGATGGGAACTTGCCACTGGGGAACTTGTTTTGTAAATATTACCCAAGCAAAGAGAAATCAATGTATTTATTTGCATTCAACAACAATATAAATAAAATGGTGAAGAGAATATGAAAGAATATTAATATCTAAATGAATCTCAGTCAAACTAGGGTGAAGGTGATCTCTAAGGTGAGCTTAATATCTCTTGCTTCAAAAGATGAAATGATGAACTTTTCAAATTATGGATTAAACTTTAGTTGACTTATATGTAATTATTTTGTTATTAGTCTACATTTTGTGGGATTGTCAGAGTTTTAGATGTTTAATTGTCATTGAAAAATATTTGAATGAATGGGTACTTGAATTTATTTCAAGATGCTAAGAATATGGATTTTCAAAACTAATTTATGACATTTTGAAATTAACTTTAGTTAAGTAAGAATAAACAAAATACTAGTTTGAAACATACAATTCTATTTCATGTTTAGAAATGAACATAGCATTGGTTAATCAAAGAATTGAAAACATATTGTCCTATGATATGCCATGTATTTACGAATGAATAGAACATTGGTTGAGTCAAATTTGATTTTAAATATATAATTCCATACCAAGAAGAAATTCTATTTCATATACCAGAATTTCATACCAATAGTCATTGGTTAAGTAATGGATATGTTCCCATAGTACAGGCACTGTGGAAAATCATTGTAAATAAATGATGGCCACCCATCAATCGCATAGGTGATATCAATGGAAGTTTTTAAAGCGGTGGAAAATTTTAATTGATTAGGAATTATATATCCATGTTATAACAAACAACTTTCTAATATGACACTCATATAGTTTAATGAAATGAAAACAACCTCCTATTTTTTATGGAGATAGTTTGACCAAATCAAACATATAACGGTATTACAACAAACATACATGTTTTGTATGTCGTAATCTCATTTGAATAATTTTTAAAATGTAACACTTAAAGTGTGGTTCAAGCTTTTTCATGCAAACAACTTATGTACATTTTTTTTAAAAACCTCTTGATTTTATGAAAATAGCTTCAAAAAATGAAATATATCATGATTTTACACCTCCTCCATCCAGCTCCTCCCTCGTCCTCCTTATACACCCCCCCAACTCTCCTCTTCCTCTCTCTCTCCTCCACCCCCTCCCTTCCTTCATCTCCTACATATTAATTGTATATGTCCTCTCATCTCTTCGACATAATGTGTGTTGCAAATTCATTCCCCAACGTGAAATGGCAGTGGAAGTCATCAAAACTAGTAGAACCGACATTGCATGTGTATTGTAAAAATTTATGGGAATGGAAATATGTGAGAAATTACCAAATAATATGTGATGAATTTATTTGAGTTTTTTACACTTAGATCCATGACAATCCTACTCCATCCATGTCTAAAACAACCTTTTATGTGATGGAAAACATTTGTGATTGGTATCACACTAAGAAACACAATTATCTATGAATATATTGTGGATATGAACTTCCAAACATACTTCCACTCTATGTTATTGACAAGATAGTGCTATTGGAGATTGCATATCAATATTACGTAAATAGAGTGGGATCCATTCTAGAAAATAATAATAAATCCACATGCCCCCCTTTGCCTCTAATTGTTGGAAGCTATGTGATAGAGTTTTCCGGAAATATGGAGAAGGAATTTCCATCTCTCAAAAATATTCATTTTGGAAAAAAAATATTTAAGAGACAAGATCCTGAACTAGTAGTATATATACATTTCCAATTATTAATTTTTTTTCTTATACTCATGAAAGCAATGTAAAAGAATAGGTCTATCGAAATCCCGACAAAACTCTAGAATAAGTGTCATGTAAGTTGAGCAGAGGAGAATATAGTACAGACAAATCCTTTAGTTAAAATTGAAAAAAGGAACCTATGAGGAGGGCACAAAAGGATGATTCCATGAAAAGTGATAAAGAACAAAGAAAAAAAGTGCAAGAAAAAAAGGAAAATTCAAATAGGGTGCTAGAAGAAGCAACCAAAAATATTGAAGAAGAGATCAAAAAGAAAAAGAACTTAAGATGAATAAATTAATGTTGAGGGTTTAGTAAATGTTCTTAGGGTCCCAATGAAAACATCAACCAAGGTTGTTTCACCAGCTTATGTACCTCCTTTTCCTATTCAAACCGTCAATGGGAACTTGCCACTGGCGGGATTTGTTTTGTAAAAATTACCCCAAGTAAAGAGAAATCAATGTAATAAATGTATTTATTTCTTTTCAACAACAATATATAGAAAATAGTGAAGAGAATATGAAACAAGCTTAATATATTAAAGAGCCTTAGTCAAAATGGGGTGAAGGTGATCACTAAGGTGAGCTTAATATCTCTTATTTCAAAAGATGAAATGACGAACTTTTTAAATTATGGATTAAACTTTAGTTGATTTATATATAATTATTTTGTTATTAGTCTACATTTTGTGGGATTTTAAGAGTTTTCGATGTTTAATTGTCATTGAAAAATATTTGAATGAATGGGTACTTGAATTGATTTCAAGATGCTAATAATATGGATTTCAAAACTAATTTATGAATTTTTGAAATTAACTCTAGTTAAGTAAGAATAAACAAAATACTAGTTTGGAACATACTATTCTATGTCATGTTTAGAAAAAAACATAACATTGGTTAATCAAAGAATTGGAAACATATTGTCCGATGATATGCCATGTATTTAGGAATGAATAGAATATTGGTTGAAGCAAAGTTGATTTTAAATATATAATTCCATACCAAGAAGAAAGTCTATTTCATATACCAAAATTTCATACCAATAGTCATTGGTTAAGTAATGGATATGTTCCTATAGTACAAGAACTATGTAAAATCATTTTAAATAAATTATAGCCACCCATCAATCGCATAGATGATATCAATGGAAATTGGTTAAGCTGTGAAAAATATTAATTGATTAGGACTTATATATCCATGTTGTAAACAAAGAAATTCAAACAACTTCCTAATATGACACTTGTATAGTTTGAGAAAATAAAAACAACCTTCTATTTTTTATGGAGATATTCTGGCCAAATAAAACATATATGGTATTACAAAATACATGTTTTGTATGTCTTAATCGCATTTGAATCATTTCTAAAAGGTAAAAATTAAAGTGTGGTTCAAGGTTTTCATGTAAACAACTTCATAAGTTAAATTGCTAAAACAAACTCTTAATTTTATGAAAATATCTTCAACAAATAAAATATAACATGAATTTACACCTCCTCCCTTCACCCCCTCCCTCCCTCCTCGTCCTACATGGCCCCAACCCTCCTCTTCCTCTCTCCCTTCATCTTCTGCTTCACTTTCCCCTCCTCCCTCACTTCTTCTCTTGATCTCGTTCCCCCTCCTTCCTCTCCTCATCCTCCCATCCCCCTCCTTTCCTCCTCCTTCACCCCCTCCTCCCTCTCTCCTCCATGGTGCTTCTGCCTCCTCCATCTACTCCACCTTGTCGCTCCTCCCTCTTTCCTTCACCCTCCCTCCACCTCATGCTTCTCCTCTCTCCCTCCTCCACCACGTCCCTCCTCCCTTTCTCCTACACCCTCCCACAACCTCCTCCTCATCTCTCCCATGCCCTCCCTCCTCTTCCCTCCCCTGCTCCTCCCTCTCCCCTCCACCATCCCTTCACCACCTCCTCCTCTTCCCTCCCTCACTCCTCCTCCCTCCCTCTCCCCTCCACCCTCCCTCCACCTCCTCCTCTTCTTCCTTGCTTAAATACAAGGTATCAAGGAAAAAAAAAACTTCAACACTAGTAACAAGGAAGACATACCTATGCAAATAACTAGTAACTGAGCAATGATCCATGCTGGTTGCACAAATCCTGAGAAATTCACCAACCCAGAAAAGAACACCAACCACGGTTGAATATGGGGAAGTGAACCTAGAATCTGAAAAAGAAACAACACGAGAAACATAAATTTGCAACAAGGAAATGCCTCCAAACCCAAGAAATCCCCACATCGAATAGAAGAAGTGAAAAGAAATAATGACAAACACCAACTATTGAAAAGCTTAAAGAGAAAATAAATATAAAATATTAAAAAGGAAACAACAAAAAGCATAAAGGAAACAATATAAAGATAAAAAAAAAAATAATATAAAGAAAAAATGGAAACAAATTTATAATATCTCTTAAAATTGTGCTTTTTCTAAGTGGAGTTAATTGAAAAATTTGGGAATCTTTATCTATTGAATATAAATTATATATTTTGATTTAATTTATTGAAATTTAGATTATACATTTTTGTCAAAATACAAATTGTTAAATTGTTTTTTCCCAAGTGTAAGAGGAAACATTATAGAATATCTTTATAAAAGTTGTGTCCATTGGCCAAAACAAAAAGATATAAAAGAAATTATTATTTTTATAAAAATCATGTTAATAAAAGAAGATATAAAAAATATATTTAATATATTTTTATTATTTATTGATACAGGATTTGTAATATTGAGTATTGAAGTCAAAACTTTCATTCTATAACAATACAATTTGCAAAATTACAAAAATATTTTCATATTATCATGGTAACAAGGCTTAATCTAATATAGGGGTAGCCCATAGAGTAATATCTCCATTTGAGATTACAATTACTTAAATCTTTTGAGATAAGATTATGGCGTTGTGATTCTAGAAAGTCTTAAAATGTAACATATTTAGGTAATTTCTTAAGAAAATTAGGTATTTTAATTAATGAATATTTAATTAGTAAAATGGTTTATATTAGAGTAAACATTGTATGATAATTTTTGTTTTTATTGTTTTATTAAGATTTAGAGAACATGATGAGAGAATCTCGTATTTTCAATTTTCATATTAATTTTGTCAATGGTAGTGAAGCATATATTTGTATGATATTAATTTTGTACAATATAAAATAACTTCATGTCTAATCATGTTAATTGCATCTTAGATTATGTGATTAAAATGAGAATTTGTTTATCCACCTCACTCAAGTTCAAATCTTGTTTTTGAAATGTTTGCCCTTTTTTGTGTTTTAATTGATGTTGACAAGGTATCAATAATATCACTGTTGTAAGTGTTTAAGGGTGAGATAAGATATTTTAAACCATTACCCAAATGAGATTATCTCAACTAATTGTAGACAATATTTAATTCCTTTGTCTTACTACTTTTCATTCAAACAAATGTTACTTCATTATTTCTACCAGCCATACCAAACTAGTTCCCCAGATTGGGTGGTCTTTAGACAGAAGGAAAATATGACGACACGTGGTAGGTCCTAAAGAGAGGACTGGACCAACGAAACATGTCCATCCTCCTTCTAAAAGGATTTCCACCTTGCCCCTATTAATCAATTTATAAACCTCCTCATTCTCTCTCAGCTCCAATGAAACATGATATATATCAGTTCTATAGTCATCCTTTTAATGGAATTATGGAAATAAATCAACACTTTGGTGTAAATTACGCTTGCAATTATTCTTTTTATAGGATGAAACCCATGAATTGGATCGATATCATTCTAGGTACCAACACACAGGAAACTAGTTCAATGATTTTTTTCAAAATCATTCATTTGAGAACCTAATTTCAGCACCATGAGGGTATATGGCTACGAGATATAAGGTTTTTTTAATGATTTTTGTAGGATTGGATAGGTACTTCCACATGGACATCGTCTGATGGGTGGAAGGTGTCATTCAATGAATCTGAGACATATGAGATCCAATTTATTAAAGTGAACTATTAAAGTGAATGTACTTTTGTAATTACTTTATGTAAATGATATAGAGGGCCCATGGTATTTTCTTTCCCATGGAATTGGAATAATGCATTTTCATATTTTGATGTTATTAAAGGAAATCTAGGTGAGAGGAGGTAACACACAATAGTCACACAAAGTGAGTGAGATCTCATTTAGTGGTTAGAGAAGGAATTAGAAGGACTTCCCCTATATATATTTTTCAAGTATGTTCTCAATATCCATTCTCTCAAACATTACTTAAATTTACCAATGATTAACCTATAATTGAAGCCTAATTAACCTCATAATTGACCCATAATTACCCCATTTAACCACTAATAGCACCTAAATGACCTCTACTTGACCACTAATTACCCTACATAATCCATGCTAACCACTAATTAACCCTTGATAATTTATAAACGTTCTCTACTTTTTTAGAAGGAAAACCTCATGAAGAAACCCAAGGGATGCCTCTAAACATTCATAGATGCCATATTCCCTAGTAAGCCCATCGATGTAGACAAGTGTGCCTCACACACAAGGATTTGAAATGGAAACATGGCACCATGAACCTAAATAAATTCCCAACATCATGAGAAATATTGGTTTATCTAATCTTTGGGATTAAATGGACCATACTTACCCATATTTGACCCTTAATTACCCCTAGTTAACCCATAATTGACCCCTAATTACCACAAATTAACCCCTAATTGACCACTTATTAACCCCTGATTACCACAACTCATTACCCTATAACTACCACCAAATGACCCTTAATTACTCGTAATTGACCACAAATTAACCTTAAATTATCACTAATCAACCCTATATTACACTTCATTTACCCATAATTACCCATAAATGACCCCAAAATCTAGGTGGGGATCGAGTCCATCAAATAGGCCTTATAGAGGGATTTTTTTCACTTGTGAGTGGGATATGGTGGCCATTTTGGGATGTATAACACTGAACATTTTTTTTTAACTACTAGGAAATGGTTTGGGATTAAAATCTATCACCTAAGCTCATATAGTTTCCACTAGGTTTTGTGGGTCATGTGTAGTGCCCCAAACAACCACATATTCCCTACATAAGAAATATTTAACATATGAGTGAGATTTGTTCAGGATTTTGAGAATTAACATATCAATTATGCTTCTTTATGACCATGCCATGGTCTAGGGATAAAAGGAAAAGCACTAGTCTTGAACATATATTTATGTGGGGCTCACATGCCATGTTTTGTCACTTGAAGCATCACACATTCGCCTGTATTTATTCGGTAATGGAGGTGAATAACAGTCAAATCGACATAATTTTTCAGTTTTGGAGAAACTGAGATGGTTCATCCTAATTTATGGATGTTAGGTTAAACATTTGGTACTTCACCCCTTGATTTATGGATCTTTGGGTAAACTGGTCTTAGTTCATATTTGATTTGGATAAAAAGGACTTAGTTCATCCTCTATTTGGGTTTGTGGGAGGAAGTAAATAATCTATGTTGGTTAGCTAAACCCATGATTGGTGTGAATCTATTTCAGTGTTTCTTGTAGGTCATATCTGTTATGATGGTGGGACATTTTGGAAAACTCACACTTTTCAATGCTTCGATTGCCACTTCTTTTGCAGGTGTTATGGGATTACATGTGTTGGTATGATTTATAAACTTTTATATTGATGTTCACTTTTCTATCATTGGATGTTTTACAGTGTATAAAGGCATTCATGGGGTTTCATTTCCTTAAAAACGCAAAAAGAGAGGATTGGCATTTCTAATTGTTTTTTGGTTCTTCCATGAGTGTAACTGTCAACACATCAAGGTATTTATTTGGGCGATCCTGTTTCTCTTTTAATATTTGTGTGAAATCCACCCAAGGTGGAATAAACGCTGCAAATTCTACATATTTCTGAAATTCCCTTGTGACCTACTTTAGGAGCTCTATTGTTATCTAATCTTAAATTAAATTGTTGATTTTGTGTAATAGGTTTATTATCCCTTAAAAAAATTTGTTCGGTATTCTAATGGTGGTGTAGTAGGAGTTTCCTACACAACAATGGAAAACACAACTGTCACGGTGCATAACAATATGATAACTTACTAAAGATACCCTCTAAAATAGTTCTTTTCTATTTTTTACAGTTGGTGGGGCACTTACATATAGATTGCTCAACTAATTATTCCCTATTAGTGAGGACATGGTAACAATACTTTTAGTCTCTTACAATTCCTTTTTATCTTTTCAAACAGTTTGTGGTGCACTCAGAGATAAATTACACAATTGATTATTCCTTATATATGAGGATATGGTAAGACTACTTTTTAGTCTCTTCATGGTCAACAAATTAGAGTGGGGCCTGAATCATATGCTCTACATCATCTTCTCATCCTAATAAAATTGGAAATTGATGAACAAAACCAACCATATGTAGCTTCTGAGATCTAACTGATTTCCTCTTGTCCTTTTTCTTTCCATCACACTAAATATTGTTGGCAACTTTATCTTCTGGAAGTAATGTCATTTTCCATCATTTATTTGATTATTTTCACTTTGAAATATTTTGTAAAACTTAAATTGGATGAGGTTTCATTTATGAGTCAAACAAAGGTATGTCAAAACAAAAATATATGGTTTGGACATCATCCTTCACCATTTGGTTATTTCTCCATGAGTCGAATTAAAAAAAAATACTCTATATGTCAAACCCAAGATTTATTTTAAATCCATAATTTTCATCTTTAGTTTTGTCATTTTTGTAAAACTTCATTTGGGCATTGATATCCAAACTAGAATCCGAGCTCAATAGTCCTACCTCCATTTTTCAAAGCACTCACACTAAATGCTAGGGGGAAGTTCAATGAATGTGGTATGCTCAATGTGTTCGTTCAATGCACATATACCTATGTTTAACTCCTTGCATGCAGGATAATTCCCATGATGTAAAAAAAATGCATCATGCATTCAAATACCAATGCTGAAAATTATGTTGGGTAAAATGATTCTTTTTGGCACTAAAGGAGATCCTATGGGCCATAAAACTTAGCGCAACTATAACGGTTCTCCCAAGTTTTATATAAGCACTAAACCAACAAAGTTTTATAACTTAACTCTAGTGAAAGGAGACGAGAAAAGAATTTGAGATGGATAAATGATCACAATGCACAAGGAAGATTCTACTAAATTTGTATGTGCTACTTGTCATATGTAATATAGAGTAGTGACAAAATGTGAAGTTGCAAACCAACATGTAAGTCAAGTTTCAAAGGAAGATACTTAGACCTCTCAACTGTCAAGTTGAAGCATCTAAGTGTAGATGTTAAATGCATCCTTATACCTTATCGAGTGTCATGAATAAATATTACAGAGGAATTAATTTTGAGATGAAGTGATGAGTAGCAGCTACATTTGTTTATTATAAAGATTGCTTGGATGCTAAATTGGAGAATTTACAATGAAGGAATGATAATATTGGAATGACCTTAGAGAAAAAGTGAGTTGGAGATCCTACAAATTGATTATGAAGGAAAGCGATTGAGAGCTTACTGAACTTGAATATTGGTGATCATTTGAAGGTCACCTTATGCACTAGTATAAAACTTCAAAAACAATCTCTAGAAACCTTTTCTTGACCATCTTGCTAGTGTTTACAGAGTGGAAACCATAGAGGGGATGTTGACATATTAATCACTGGAACAAGAACTAGACTAACAATTAGGGGTGTTAGTTGATATTTGAAAGGAAAAATACATACAAGAATATCAGTGGCATGGAGCTAACCAAGAATAACATAGTGTCGAGTGGAAGGATAGACCCTCTCAAAATTCAAGACATTGGTGCAGGTTTTGTTCCATATAATTTGGATGAAGACATACGTGATGAAGTCATATGGATTTCTAATGATGAAGTTGTTCAGATGGTAAAGCAATTGGAATTTTAAAAAGGATTGGTGGTTGAAATTTCATAAGGATATTCAGAAAGTATGGATGTAGTTAAAGGAAAATTCATGCACATAGGCATTTACATGGAATTAATGGAAAATTTAGGCTAGGGTTATGACATTCACACATAGATAATGCCAATAAATATTCCATGATTTCTAATGACAACAACAACCCAATTACCAATGACAATAACAAACCAATTACAAATGTAAGTAATATAAATGTAGCTAATAATAATAGAAATGATGTATAATGGTAATTACACCCATGACAATATGATGGTTGAAATTTCATAAGGATATTCAAAAAGCATGGATGTAGTTAAAGCAAAAGTCATGCACCTAGGAATTTAACATGGAATTAATGGAAAATTTAGGCTAGGTTTATGACATTCGCACATAGATAATGCCAATAAATAGTCCATGATTTCTAATAAAAACAACAACCCAATTACCAATGACAATAACAAACCACTTAAAATGTACGTAATAGAAATGTAGCTAATAATAATAAAAATGATTTATAATGATAATTACACCCATGACAATATGATGGTTGAAATTTCATAGGGATATTCACGAAGTATGGATGTAGTTAAAGCAAAAGTCATGCACATGGGCATTTAACATGGAATTAATGGCCAATTTAGGCTAGCGTTATGACATTCACACATAGATAATGCCAATAAATTGTCCATGATTTCTAATGACAATAAAACCCAATTACCAATGACAATAAAAAACCACTTACAAATGTAAGTAGTATAAATGTAGCTAATTATAATAGAAATCATGTATAATGATAATGGAGTATTCTAATGCTTCGACGATTTCACCCGAGGACTACTCCATTAACCAGCATCGTTAATGATCAAGGCCATTGCTATTGGTTTTGTCATTCAGCCACTTGTAAGGTCAAGGTTGTCTCTACCCTTGAGGTAACTGATGACCTTAATGTCCTCTTTTCTTATCGCACCTAATGCAAAACAAAATTTCTTTTTGTAACCCTACCGCCATTTCAATACCTAATCTTTAGGTCTCGGTATTCTGCAAATGTTGTCACGATGAATATTCACCTTTCTCTGCTTTTAATTTAGAGAGTTTGGGAGAGATCTTAGATACATGAATGAAGGAGTAAGAGTATAGTATGGAGATCAGATGAAGAAAATAATGTTTTCAAGTTGTTATTCGTCTCCTGGACTTGTAGGCAACCTTGAGGTGTTGACTACAACAAATCGTAGCATCTTGGGATGGACTTACCTCTGGTGGTGTGACCCAAGTGAGGTTGGACTCTGCAGAAACTCTGGCAGAATGAGTGCAATCCAAGCAATGTTGGAGCAGTCTAATGCTTAGATGGATTCGAGTTCATAGAATATGGGGAATAGAGTGTGGAGGGTGGAGGAGTCACCAATCAGGAGTATAGTATTAAATGTAAGGGGTAGCAGGACGTTCAGGAAGAGGTGAAAAGGATCAGAATCTTGTGGGATCGACGAGTGGGGCTCATCCGAGACCCAGAGGGGCATTTTCGGAGGAGATCATAACCATTAATGGAGTATTCTAACACCAAGAAAAATTGTCAAAGAGTTAGACTACTCCCAATGATAATTACATCCATGAAAAAATAAAAATGAACAAAATTAAACTATTAAAAATTTATTTTAGCGTAGTTTATAGAAACAATGCAACACATTTTTTCATGTCATTATTTTTACAAACATAGTAATTGATTTTATATGTTCTTGTTTTGGCCAATGGACACCATTTTTATAGAGAGATTCCATAATGCTTCCTTTTGCACTTGTAAAAAACAAAATTTGACTAACAAAATGTATAATCTAAATTTCAATAAATTAAAACAAAATATATAATCTATATTTGAATAAATAGAAATTCCAAAATGTTTCCATTAGCAACACCTAGAAAAAAGCACAATTTTAGAAGATGTATTTTCACAAATATATATATATATATGTATAAGTTTATTTCCATTTCTATTACCCAGTAGTTGCTTTATGTTGTTTCCTTTTCAAGTTTTGTACTCTTTAAATTGAATTCCTTTATGTAGAGAGATTCTATAATGTTTCTTTTTACACTTGGAAAAAATTTGTATTTTAACAAAATGTATAATCTAAATTTCAATAAATTAAACCAAAATATATCATCTATAGTTCAATAAATAGATATTCCAAAATGTTTCCATTGACACCACCTAGAAAAAGCACAATTTGACACAATGTTTCCATTTTTATTGTAGTGACTATCCTTTCAAGATGGGAATTTAAGTCCTTGTCATTTTCTACTTGTATCTATATAGCTTTCAAGGGCTTCTTTGTGAAGATAATACCATAGTTTATTTATTGATTATCATGATTCTTATCAAAATTTTCCTATTTAATTCAGTTTAAAGATCTATGCATAAGTATAAGTTTAACTTTTCATGATAATTCTCATAGCATGGTCTTTTCATTTGGTTCATAATTCTAACATCATTAGGAATAAAATTAAATGAAAGACATTTTTTTCCTTCAATACTGAAATTTAGGAAGTTTTGCTCAAGTATAATACCTGTTTTGTAGATTGCAGTAGGATAGGCTTCTTGACGCTCCTAAAGTTTCTCTTTGCTGAAAAACCTTAGCATCCAACTAGATAAACCACCCTGCCAACCAGCTCATCATGCTGACCCTAGGAAATCGACGGATTTCCCAGCCCCCGAGCCCATAATCCGATAATACCAATAGCAGACTTCCATAATTTAGGATCCCTCCATCCATAGTTCATAGTTTGATCTCCATGGTTCAATTTCCATTCCTGGTTTTAGTTTCTCACCTCCTCAATACCCGAGTTAACCCCCTCCTCGGTTTTCCTTCCTTCTCCTTAAAATCCTCAATCACATTCTTCCCTCACCAAAAAAAAAGAACCCTCCCTTGAACAATCCCCCAAACTCTTACCTATATACTAATTTTCACCTTCATTAGCCTTCCATCTTACTCCACCGCCTTAGCCTCCCTTTTTGGGATTCTAAACCATTAATATAATCATGCTAACCAAGGGTAAGATAATTGTAACATTAATTCTAGGATTTCTCATCCTCTCGAGAAGTCAAATGATTAATTGCTCACTTCATTTTGTCTATTTTACTGCACAAGATAATAATACCTTTTTATATTAAGTTACATGACAAGTTAAATGCTATAAATTACCACCGCTTCTTCATTAATATTTTTAGGATAAAATATAAATATGAACTCAATGATGATGAGGTTTATTACATGTCCATTTAAAAACACGATAAATGATATTATGATTTGCATTTAAGGTTTAAATAATCTAGGAATAAAATATGGCAGCTTTATGTAAATTAATTTTATAATTTAATCCAACCATCATTTTGGATCAACATAATTACTATTTAATTTATATCATTTGTATGACATGACAACAGTTAATTAATATATACATATTTGAATGATCCTATCTTAACTTACTCCCTTTATTAATAATACATTTTTAATAACTTAATAATAATTTTGATAAGTTAATAATACCCTTTGATGAATCGCGTTTTTAGTAATGGCGAAATTTAGGAGTTTCACTCATGATTCTTCATAACGGACAGATTATTAATTGTAATTTTTAGTTTAATAATAATAAACATAATAATAATTATATTACTAATTTATTATCATAATTAACAATAACAATATTTGGCAGTAAATAATAATATCAACATTTATTTGTTTAATTGTTAAGTATCCTAATACACTTTTATCGATAAAACAAAGTATGTTTAATGGCTCTATTAATCAAGATTAATAATTAAATAGTACCATTTTCCCACGTTAATGCTTATCAATGACACTTCTCCTAATTGCTTACTACAATGTTTACATATAATTAATTAATAGCTTAATTGACTTGTTTTACACATATCCAGTAACTTAACAGTGATTGCTTGAATTTAATTAACACATAATTAACATATTTACTTATTACAACTGATCCAATTATTTAACATGTCAAGTATTTTCATATCGATACTAGCGTGCATGTTCAAGGTGTGCATGCATGGCCAGTACATGCACAGGTCAAACATGTACTATAACATACATTATCTTCCATATGCATAAATGCTAACTAATGCTAACAATCCTTATACACAAGCCGAACAAGTATACATATATAAGGTACTTTCTTTTACATTCTCAGTTATTTAATGGTTACTCCCATTTATAGTTCCATATCTTATATTTGTGTTCTTATTAACTTAATTGGTCAAACAAGACAGGTACCTACTACCACTAACTCGGTATGAGGAAACACCCCACTGTCAACAATACTAACTATCATATCCTTTCATCCTAACCTACGTCCACATCCTCCCTTTCCTTCCTCTGCTAGTACAAAGTGGGTGCAAGCTATACTCTTCTGACCACATAGAACTTGAGAGCGGTAGCGTCGGCTAACTAGCGGACCTTGCCTCTCCTAGCAGGAATCCGACCATCGTCATCACAACAACTTGGGGAGTGTGTCTCAACACTTCCTTCCCATGACCTCGGGTATCATAGTGACCTAGGGTGGGAAACACATCCAACCCTCTCAACATACTTGGCTTATGCCCTATCAATTCATACTTTGCTGCTATCGGGATTATCGGATTGTGTCATCGTATCATCATTTTGGTTACTAAGGTTTACAGCATAGCAAGTTACTATTCCACATGTCATATCAAGTATTTGATTATCAAATAGCGTCAATGTCCTGTGGGTTAGTACTTCACAAATACACATGTACAACAAGTAATTCTACTTGACAATCAATCAATCCACATCATCATCCTCATCATTCTTTCATGTAATAATTTAATTCATCATAGGTACACACATCATATAATAATCCAGCCATTTACATCATTATACGATATCTTCATAGCATATCTTATTTTTCACATTTCATGAACGAAAACAAATTAAATATATAACTGCAAGTTATACTCATGACGTTCCACCATAATAAAAATACAAACAAGCAATGGTGGTTATGAAGGTAAATCCAAAATGGGGCATTACATTTATTGCCTAAACGTTGCTTCCATTTTATAAGTTTGTTTCCATTAACACCACTTAGAAAAAGCACAATTTAACAAGAAAAATTATAAATTTGTTTCTATTTTCCTTTATGCTGTTTCTTTTTTAAGCTTTTATAGAATTCAAATTGAATTGGTTTATGTTTCTTTTTCTCTTTAATATTTTCTTTATTTTATTGTATTGTACCTACTCCATTGTATTGTATTTAAGACTATCAAAAATTATATTGCCTTTTTCTGGAATTTCCGCATTCTACAATTACTGGCATTTCCGCTTCTCCAACTTTTGACATTTCGCTTCTGCAACTTTTGGCATTTAAGATTTTATACACATCAAATTGAATTGGTTTATTTTGATTTTTCTCTTTAATATTTTCTTTATTTTATTGTATTATAACTACTCCATTGTATTTCTTTTAAGACCATCAAGCATTATATTGTCTTTTTTTTTTTAAATTTCCGCATTCTACAATTATTGGCATTTCCGCTTCTACAACTTCTATAATTTTCGCAATGTCTCCTCTTTCCAATGTCTCCTCTTTTCATTTCGTTTATATTGATGTTTAGGGTTTTCTTTTTTTTATATGGATCGGATCAAGTCGTATGTGATGTGGAGTATGCAATGGTTTGATGCCAGCAACAACAAAAACCTATGAGAGGAGATTCGATTGTTCTGGTATGCCATCTGACAGAATATTTGATTGCTCTGCTATGCAATTTTTAAATGGTATCAGGTAAAGCAGTATTTTTAATTCAAGTCACTTAAGATATCCTTCAATAGGAAAACATCAGTTAATAATTTCTTGAAATGTGTAGGTAGGTCTACATTGAGTGTCCAAATCTATATACTCGTTTTTGGAGGTCAGCTCTGCTGGATGATCATAAACCATTATCAGAAATATATAGGGAAATATGCAAAATGCATGCCAAGGGTAAGGATATCTAGTCTCACCAATAGTTACTATTACTTTAAAGTATACATTACATATTACAGGGTGATATTTCCATACTTTGTAACCTCTGATAAGTGTTCTTGATATTTTCCATCGTGTATGTCCTCTTCGCATTAAAGCTACATTCTTTCTGGGTTTGTAGGTTCATTTTTTTATGCATCAACATAGTTTACAACACCCCTTCCTAGTTTCTTGGCATTTTGTCCCAAATTCTTTCTCGGATTCTTTGTTGACCCCCAAATTCTTTTTCTGATTCTTTAACCTGCCCTATGGACTCAAGAATTTAGGGGAAATATGGACTTAATATTGTAAGTGGGAAGTAGGGGAAGAGTACCATATTTCCCTCAATCTTTGTCAGGGTCGATAGTTATCAAAATGAAGGTACTCTTCGGCTTTATTTTCTCTTTAATTGCACACATCTCCAATGGATGGATGGAAGCTTTAGAGTTGGTGTCAACTAGTACCTTTTGCTGGCCCTTGATTTTCTCTGTAGATGCAGGGAAAATTAATGATCCTGCAAGATTTAGAGTTGATGTCTTCTAGTACCTTTTCCTTCCCGTTTATTTTCTCTTTAGATGACAATGAAAATTAACAAACCTGCTTTGCAGGTTTTAATAATGACAATTGTGCAACATGTAGGTTTTACCCAATTTTAGTAAAATAATGTAAACTTGTTTTTGGGAGTTGTTTCAAGATGTTTTGTTAATGGTGCATGAAATTTTAATGCGATGTCATTCCTGAAAGTGCATGTGTATGCTCTGATGGTTGAAAGTGCAGGTGTATGCTTGGAAATGACACTGTTGGAACTCTGAGATATTTTGTCAAATATTGAATATTCATCTATGCTGTGTGGTTTCTATTACTTAAGCCAATGGGTGTTATGATACATGATATGATTCAGTTATTAATACTACTTTTATAAGTTTTAATTTTTTTTGGGTGAATCATAGAGACAACCAGAACATTGCATTATGAGACCTGCAAAAATAATATCTTGTTCCTTTTTCCTTTGAGGCAAATGAAAGAAGGAAGTTCTTGCATATATATAACTATTGCATATAACTATTACATGATTTCAAAACATTTTCCTCTTGCTCCTCTATCTAATTTGAGTCTTGAGTATGTGTACTCGGTAGATTCTATATGTGATAGAGGAGGAGGTTGTATTGCAGTGCTTGTCTATAGGTTTCAGAAATATAGTCTGTCCTACTCTGAATTAACCTCTGCTACATGTAGTTGAGTTTTATTTCCTTTTTGACATGGAGATCCATGATTTCTCTCAATAATTGTGTGTATTCATTCACATAGAATCCTGATATGCTAATCCTTGACCTGTCATGTCCCTTTATAAACTCATTTACATATTTTCCCTTGTGTATCTTATCAACCTCGCCTTTCCTTTCAGCGATACTACCTTTTTCTTTCAGTAATATTTCCTTTCTATTTCATGTTTCCAAAGGGCTACATGCAGTCAGCCAGCTCTACTTTGTTCATTCTATCTACCTACCTACACACGTAGCACAACCATGACCACATCCACACCACTATCCATTATGGCCGCTGCCACACCCATATATCTACCTACCTATAATATTTGAGAGTGTGTTTCTTGTTGTAGGAATTTTTTTTTAACATTCCAGCATTTTAAATTTTTGGAAGGTATATGACTCTATGAGGTGTTGTCTGATGGACCATAGTAAAAACACTCACATAAAGGAATATCCAAGCCATGTCATGAGTTAGAAATTGGAGCAGCCTATAATCCTTTAATATATTATCATATACTAGTAGTGGCTAACCAATAGCCATAAATGCAAAGACCCTAGTTCAACTTATAAGAAATTTTCAATAAATGCAAAGACCCTACGGTTTTATTTGAGTATGTCCAATTAGATAATAAACTACAAAAATTGTCGATATCACAACAAATGTAATATATTTTCTAGATAAACTATTTTGCATTAATTGAAGAAAACAAAACTTTGAAAATATGTTCCAGTTCGTAGCCTACTTAGAGCCCAAATAATTTGGTTAAATGAAAGGGTATTGACCATCCTCGGTTTCTTCTTCAACACCATGGACAAAATCATAAACATCTATCCCATGTGTCATCTTTTGCAACCTCTACTTTTTCAAATTATCTAATGTAATAATTTACTTTTACCCTGAAATATGATTCATCAAAGTTAAATTGAGACCCCAAAGAATTTACTCATCTCTATGTGCACGAAAAGTAATGTCAAGTTTTCAACTTGAATAATAGTAGGCAATCAACAATCGGTTATACAACCTTAAGTGCATCAACTTCAATGGTATGTCATCAAGTTAAGATTGCGCAAGGAAATTTAGAGATCAAGTCGTTACTTTTTTCATCTTTTTAATAGAAACTAAAAATGAGGATGAAAGAGGAATTGGAAAAATGTTAAGTTCCATGGGAAAAAATATTACAAGGTGTATGGATGGAATTCTATCCGCATCCTCAAAAAATATCCCCACATTTTAGATTCCATCCATGAAATGAAGCTTAAATATCAAGGATATTTATTTGTATTATTGAGAATGTCAAAGTTTGATAATGTTGAAAATGTCAAGTTGTGAAACATGAACCATTATTAGTAGCTCATGAAACAAAACAACTCAAATTCGCAAGAATAAGCACCTCAATCTCAAATGGAATTTGGTAGGTAAGATCTCTCAGCATAAATTCCTCACCTTGATCAAAATATTGAATGAAATGGAGTAAGAATTGGTATGTACCCCTTTAGTCATTGGACTGGTACAAGGCATATTGAATAGGATTAGCTAGTATATTGCTATCTTTTCATTAGGTTGTTGCAGGCTATTTTGGTTAATCTAGGTTAATATAGATTATTATAATATACTACTTTTGTATTATACATATATTTTATCCGGTAAGAAGAAACAAACTCTTTGATACCATTATCATTCTGTCTACCTAGCTAGCATGGCCACAAGAACAACCACAACCATAGACAGATTTATATCACTTGTTTGAGAATCATTGTTTAATAAGAGATGTTTGTTTCAGTAAAATCTCAATTTCACTGATTGTGATATCGAGTTTTATATAAAAGGATTCCAGAGAATGTGATTATTTCCATTTTAAAAAATTTGTTCAATAAGAGATGTTTGTTTCAGTAAAAAATCAGTTTCATGAATGTTTGTTTAAATAGAAACTAGGTTTCATGAATCCTAGAATTTTATATAAAAGGATGCCAGAGATGAGCATTGCTCACATTAATGGAAATGGAAGTTAATGGAAAATGAAATATTTTATGTTCATGGGTATAGGTATAAAGGTTTATGAATTTTTCTTGAAGAGAATGGGGATTAATATATTTGTCTATTAACACAGTGCTTTTACATTAAGGCAATTTGTATATTTATTATTATTATTTTCCGTATGTCAAAATGTTTATATATATATATATATATATAAAATATTTCAAGAGTGTAGGCCAAAAAACCTTGTGATTTTTTTAATTCTTTGTAAAGTATGCCAAAAAATAAATTGTGTATTTTTTTATTGGTTTGTAAAGTATGCAAAACGTTTTATGTCATACATCTATATTCATTTCAATTTTTTTATTCATTCCATGTCATACAAATTCATATGTCATACATCTAAATTCATTCCAATTTTTTTTATTGACTATATTCGTAATTAGTTATATGTTTTATTAAGAATGTTTAAATATGTAAATATTAGGCATAAAAAAATTTTAATTGTATATATTATATTTTTTTCAAAAAAAAAAATATATGTCTTACGTCTCTATTTATTCCAAATTTTTTTTGTTTATTGACTATATTGGTAATATAGTTATATGTTTTATTAATAATGTTTAAATATATAAATTTTAGGGATATAATTTTTTTAAATGTATATATTATATTATTTTCAAAAGAAAATGTTAAAATTTTATCCGTATTTAACATTTTGAATTTTTAAGTTTTAATATCCAATAGGTAAGGTTTTAACCTTACAAGTGGTATCAAAGCTTCAAGCTCTCGCTCACACTCATGCTTGCACTCATTCCTCTCGGAATCTTATTACCTTACACTCTCTCCACTCATTGCATCCCATTCCCTACCCGTCATTCTCATCAAACACTCCATCTCTCGATTCTCTCTCACTGCACCTGGACTCCACCTTGTGCACACCATTTTCTATTCCACGCTACTCCCACACCCTCGCCAAGCATGTGTTCCTCTCTCTTGCATTTCCAAGTTTATTCCACCTTCCAACACTCCATTCCATCCAAATTCCACACTGTCGGATCTCCCTTCACTTATGTCACACTTCCCATACACCCACAACCTATGCACCATTATAGTGTCCATCCATCCCTCCACATTTTTCTTGCCCCACTATGCCCTCCATCCACTACACTGCTCTACTCAAGCCTTCACACCTTCATGCTCGCTGCTCCGCTCCTAGTCCTTGTCCCTTCCCACTCTTCTTGTCCTCCACCTCTGAAACCTGCGCATTACCTCAGCTCATCCCCTTGGATCATCCCACCTCTTCTTCCATCCATCCTTCTGCCCAACCTATGCCTACTCCATCCCCCATTTCTACACTCACTCCTTCCACCCACATCACTCCTCTTCTCCCAAAATCCTACATGACCTTTCTTCCACCATTCAATGTGCATTCCCCTACATAGTCACCTGCTCCCACTAGTCCTTGTTACTGCACTCTCCCTGTGTGCTTCCCTCACTCTCTCTGCACATGTCCCTTCATCATCACCCACCGTGTGCTCCCTAATTTTCACATGCTGCACTCTCTGTTATTTTCTTAAACATTCATGCAAACTTCCCATTAAACCCTAAACAAATTTCCATCATTTTTTCAAATAAAATAAATATAATATAATAATAATATTATTAGTTAGTAATAATTATTAATATAATATTTATTTTAATATATATAAAATTTTCAAAAAAAGCTATATACTAAACTATTTATATAGTTTATAAAAACACTAGTAATGATAATAATAATTAATTACGCCTATAGGAGTTTTTTTATGGAGGTGTTTTTTGAAAATTACTCTACCCGTTTCATCGTCCCTTCCACCAATCCAATTTTAATGTGTGTCTTCATAATTTGCTAACGTGTGTCCTCGTGAATTGTAGGCGATTTGTTGGTTCATTGTTACTCTTTCCCATACATTATTCCACATGTTTGTAGTCAACAAAGAAGGAACCACATGGAAATGATGGGCATGTTGTCTCTCTGTCAAAGTCCCTAAAATCCATTACCATCTCGTTGTTGTGCGATTGGTTGAATTCCTAAACATGTCTTACAACTGACACATGGATATTGGCCAATTTAATGAAAGGTTTGGAAGCCAGGCTCCATAAAATCAATTTCTTTGGATATGGAAACTTAACGAATATTGTGCTTGCAGTAAATAAATTCAGTCTTAGAATGAACCATTTCGTGGTGGATAGATCAATTTTGAAGATTTTAATTTAGCCATATATGCTTCAGACATGGAAGGTAATCATTTTTATTATGTTTTGTGGATATTTTTTTTTCTTGTGGTTTAAAATATGTGCTAGGACTGGGACTGGGAGTTGAATCATCATGAAGAATGACTATGCACGCCCAGTCAATATCACTTGTCAATTTCCCTTTTGTATATTTATTTCTTTTATTTTTATTATCATCAATATTATATAATATTTTCTATTTTGGAATAACTAAATGATAGATAAATACCCGATCAGCCAAAATATTCCATAATAATGCATGTTGTGTTCAAAATGGAGATCATAGGGTGCAATCTGTGTATATACTTTTGAAAACAGTTCCCTTCTTTGAAACTATTACTTTGTAATTTTCTCATAAATATGTTCTTCAAGAAGTAACTTCCACTATGTTAGAATCAAAATTAATAAGAAATATGTCATTCTAGGGACCTGAATCCCTTGGAATCCTTTGCGGACATCATTATCTTGTTCAGTTTATTATTGGGCGATATGTTGTTCTTTTTTTACATTTGCAGCCGCACACTTAACATGCATTCCAAAAGGAATTCCTATCAGAAAAAAATCACATTAGAGGAAATTTCAACTCAAAATGGGCCTCCTAAGGAAAATTAATAAAATAATAGTTAAAATAATAAAATAATATTTATTAATTTTGGAGGAGAAAAGAAGAAAATACTTTTTTCTTCGTATTTTTTACATATCTCCTTGTGTTTTTACTCAAATTTCGATAGAGAGAGCTCGTTGGATGTGGAATTAAATTCTTCATCCAACAAGTACCCACTCAACATACTTTTGACGGTCTCTGCTACCCAAAAAAAAGAAATACCTGAAAAACCATCATGATGACATCATCATCACATTTTTTCAGGTATTTCTTATTTTTGGTGTAGCAAGGCCCATCAAAAGTATGCTAAGCGGTACTCGATGGATGCAGAATTTAATTCTGCATCCAATGAGCTCTCCTGATCGAAATTTGAGTAAAAACAAAGGGAGATATGTCGAAAATACGAACAAAAAAAGTAGTTTTTTTATGATACCTATCCCTACATCTATTTTAAAAATTTGTTTAAGAGGTGCTTCCTTTTTGAATTTTAAAGAATTTTTATTGGCTAATACATGATGACATGGAATTTGTATTATTTTTGGAAGGCCCATTTTAAATTGAAATTTCCTCTAATGTATATGCCTCACAAGCGTTCCTTCCATTGTTGAATGGCGTTTATGCAACGAGATCTTTATCTAAAGTTAAAATCATACTCTACCGTCAATATTTTTTATTAAAATATTATCATCCAGTTATCTATTTTATTAAAATCTCATGCTAAAAAGTCTTTGAGAGTAATCAAATTCTCTATTTTGTGAAAATCACATGCTAATAAGTCTTTCTGGGTAATCAATTTATCTATTTTTTTTACTAAGAAATGCCATGAATCTACATTTGTGGGAAATTATTGTACTTTACACTCTTTGATTTGGAATATTTTGGAATTGGTTATCAAAAATTTATTATAGAATAACATAACATCTTGTTATTTTTTTAAAAATATGTGCAAAAGATTTGTACATGGATAACGTTTACTTGATGTTTCTCTATCAAAGCTCTGTTATGTAGTGTCATGTTATGTGAGGTTTCCTCTAGCTCGTTCATAGGTTCTTTAGTTGACTCTCTTTGTGTTTGTTTCACATGTGAAAGGTCAGGCAACGTATATCACAACATGAAGAGTATCTCTCCTCTAGGTTGTTACATTGATGTTATTATGCAAACATGAACTCTTCAAATGCAACGCAATAAGTTGAGCTTCCTGTTCCACCTGAAAAACTTGTTTGACAAGTGAAAGCATTGATTATATATTCAATCAATGCACAAAATCTTAGGGAAGAGACTTGTTGTGGTCTCACAGTAAAGGTTACCTAGCCTTTCGTTCATCTTTGATCACTCTTAACATTTCATCTATTATGCCTAATAAAAAACATTAAAACTTTCTCTTAATATTGATATGTATAGTAAATATGTCAATAATATTTGTGGGTGCAATGACATCTACAAGAGCATGGAGAACAAAAACACTGTCAGCTTCAACTTTATCTTCAATCAGAAAAAATACCATCATATTCAACTTCCATTGGCATCCCACAAATACAATTCACTACTTCATCGTTAACTGCTCAAAACCACAAGGGTAAGAATTAGATCAATGAAATTCATATTTGAGTTTAAGTTATTTTTGTTTCTCTTCGGATATGAAACATAGTACTAGGATATAGATTTTTTTTATTAGGTCAACATCTATTCTATTGTGTTCGAATATTAGGTCGAAAAACGCCTATTGTACTATGTTATATGAATTTTGTGGCAGTTGAATACAGTTTGGATTTCAAGGCCAAATGAGCAAGCATCGTGTTTAGTGGATGACTTGCGATTAGATTCATGTATGCTGAGAATACATTTCATGGTGGTGGAAGTCACGAACAATTGTGAATGTTAACATAGTCGTGGATTGTTTGCCAGTGAAAATTGGGTGGTTGGCAAGAAATGTGCCCCAATTTTTGTCACTGCTTTCAAATTCCAAATTATATCACAAATATCTTTTAATAAAAATAATATGAAATGGGTATTATGTTATATTATTTATTTCTAACATTCTTTTTCCAGTTTGATTGTTTTTTTTTTTAATTTAATATATGTAAATATATAATTTAACCATTCTTTATATTAAATTTAAATTAAATTAAATTATGTAAATAAAATTTAGAATTTAGAATTTAATTTAAATTTAGAATTTAATAATTTGTGTGTATTATATTTAAATTGATTTCAACTTAAATAAGTTCAAAATTAATGGAAATTATGATTTATATTATAATTAA
>LPNX011188360.1:0-117059 GCA_001517045.1 Pseudotsuga menziesii
GTAGGAATTATGACGGAAAAAATAACCCTGAAATATTTTCTTTGGCTCTAAGATATTATGAATTTATCTATAAAATTTAATTAAGATAAAATCTTGGCTCTAAAAATTTATGAATTTATCTATAAAATTTAATTAAGATTACTAGATATCCTTTACTACGGATTTCTTTTTAGGAATAGACTGCCACACAAGAGATCAAAAATACCTGGAAACCGCCCGAACCAGCACAGCGCAGAAACGCCATAGCAGACCGTAAAAGCACCGCCGGGGAGCCGCCCGACCCTAAACGAACAGCCCCCACAGCGCAGAAAAGCCACAGCAGACCGTAAAAGCACCGCCGCAGAGCCGCCCGAGATTAAACGAACAACCACCACTGCGCAGAAACGCCACGGCGGACCGTAAAAGCACCGCCACAGAGCCGCCCGAGCCTAAACGAACAGCCACCACTGGGCAGAAACGCCACAGCGGACAGTAAAAGCACCGCCACAGAGCCGCCCGAGCCTAAACGAACAACCACCACTGCGCAAAAATGCCACAGCGGACCGTAAATACACCGCCACAGAGCCGCCAGAGCCGAAATGAACAGCCACCATCGCCCGAGCCTAAACGATCAAACGCAGCGCCACAACCGTAATCCTCAATCACCGTGATCAACATGCCCCTGCAAAATGATGATCAACATGCCCCTGCCAAACCATCATCAACATGCCCATCAACATGCCCCTGCCAAACCAAATCATCGTAATCGCGGGCGTCAAAAAACGTTCAACAGTGATCTTCTGTTTGTATATATAAAAACTTCTTTCGGCCGAATAATTGTTCGGCCGAACAATTTTTCGGCCGAATAATTCCTCGGCCGAATAAAGGTTCGGCCGAAAAAGTATTCGGCCGAAAAATTATCAAACCAACGGTCTTAGCCGGACGGTATTTTCCCGGCAAACTGTGCAAGCCGTTCAATACGAGGCAGGGCGTCAACTTTTATCTTTCGGCCGAAAAAACAAATATTCGGCCGAAAAATGTTAAATTATTTCGGCCGAAAAATATTGTTAGTTCGGCCGAAAAATATTGTTAGTTCGGCCGAAAGATGCTAGAATATGATTTTGAAAGCGCATTTGTCACGGAATAGACACCCAACTTCATGATTTCACCCTTATATTCAATGAAACATGAAAACGTAATCTGATAAATAACATCAGATAATCATAATCAGAGATTTAATATACAATACACATTGATTTGGGAAGAAAAAGGACATTACATCTTTATTAATAATGAAAACAAAGTACAAGTATACCTTCTCTTTAAGTTGGGCACCTCTTGAAACCTTGATATGGTTTTGCTACTTCTCTTCTCCAAGGAAATCAGCGTCCAAGATCTACAACACAAGGTGAAAGATTCTAGGGAAAAGGTCTTGGAAAAGAGAGTCCCTCATGGACCTCCCTACCTCTATTTATATGCTTCTAAAGAGATAGTGCCGAAGACAAATTGGTTCATTAGAGGAAATTTGGGGTCTAAAATGGGCCTTACAAGAAAAAGTGCCAACAAAAAGTTATTGTGAGTTGGAATTCAAGAACCAATAGAATTCCAATAAAATGAGTCAACCATAATGGTTGAATTGACATATTTGTCATAAAAAAAAACTACGTTTTGTGTTCGTATTTTCGACATATCTCCCTGTGTTTTTACTCAAATTTCGATCAGAAGACCTCGTTGGATGCAAAATTTGATTCCACATCCAACGAGTACCCACACTGCATACTTTGAATGGACCCCACTACCCCAAAAACAAGAAATACCTGAAAAAATGTGATGATGACATCATTATCACATTTTTCAGGTATTTCTTGTTTTTGGGGTAGCGGGGTCTATTAAAAGTATGTAGTGTGGGTACTCATTGGATGCGGAATCAAATTTTGCATCCAACGAGCTCTCTTGATCGGAATTTGAGTAAAAAGATAGGGAGATATGTCGAAAATACAAACACAAAAAATAGTTTTTTCTTTTTTCCTTCAAAATTAATAAATATTATTTTATTATTTTCCTTAGCATGCCCATTTTAGACCTCAAACTTCCTCTAATGATAAATGAAGGAGTCAATTGCATAACCAACCAAACTACCCAAATTTTGAGAAACGTATTTTTGACATGAACGTGTGGGTTGCATAGACCTGAGTCACGTGTTCATGGGATACATGCACGTTGCAGCACAATTACCTGTGTATGAAATGTGAGTTGCAATGAAAATAGTCGATTTTTCAGGGTACACATGAGTATTATATAGACAATTCACGTGCAATACATGGGAAACTCATGTGTACATAACAAATCTCATTTTAGTGTACTTATGGGCCTTTTGAGACTTTGGTGTCTGGTAGAAAATTTTAGCCAACTGAAATACCTTTCTAATAGTGTAGAGAAAAGGTCAAACAGATTTACAAAGCTCCGGATATGGATTCTCCAAGTTAGGTGTTTTTTCAGTGACTTTCATGAAGTGTCATCATGGAAGTGTCGACATGCGACAGAATCATGGGAAAGTGGTCACATGAAGAGATGTGTCATTTTGAGCTATAACAAGCAGGCTTACTTAGTTTTGTTGAACTAATGCACTCTTATCCTATTTACAAGCAGGTGTACTTAGCGATGGAAAACTTATTACGGAGTTCTGAATGTTTGGTCAATAGTACTGATACTCGCAGCTAGTGGGATCTACTAGTTGTTATTATTGTTCTTTATAGACTTGTGGTAGTGACTAGTTCAATACCACACCTGGAAACATGGCATTTTAATGGCACTTATTATTCATGGTGTAATTGATATCAATGGTTCATACCCTAGTATATTTGTATTAAATGTTTATTTTATGAAAATCAATAACATATATTTTCATTTTATTCTTTTACAGGTTCATAAATCTTTTGTTAAAAATAAAACTTGGCTTTATGCTTAACAACATACCATGGCATATTCCATATGCCATGTTCTTAGTCTTAGATCCTAAAGAGTTCAATGAGCATAGTCCTAAGGTGTAAAGGCTATCATATGCAATGTATGTGATAACTTAAGACTTGTATTAAACTTGGGGTGGTGAAATTAAACCATTGCACATGGGGTTTATAACTTTGCATGAAGTGGAGGCGTTCGATATGGTAACGCATAAGAACTATAGAGAAGTGGGTTTGGAGACCGTTAATGGGAGACAACTTGGTGCCTTTAATGGACATTGGCATGTGTGGCAATCCAACTTAGGGATTCGCTCCATGATGGGGTTTAGTCATTTGCAATGTAACTGCTTACCCTTTTTTCCCTGTGTAGTATGGAGAACAAGACTTCCATGAGGATTATAGGTATGATAAATGTTTGGGTTTAATAGCCTTCATTGTTTGTTTGTAACTTAATCATGATTCATACTTCTCATTATCGTTATCATGCTGTGGTTGTGGGTTATAGGGATGGTGAGGAGGGGCATGGTTCTTAGTTTGAAGAAAAGTTGTGGGAAAATCCATACCTTATGGTAAGATTGTTAACAACTCTTCACTTGCCACCTCTTGGATTTATGGTTGAGACTGAGTTTTAACTCATTGTTGGTAGGGGTTTTCTTGATTCTGGTTCCAATAGATGCATTTGAGTTTGGGGTTGACTATGTCTGGAAGAACTCTGCATTTTTGGGCAGCGACAAACTTGCAGTTTGTTGTGGGGTTTTGATAGACTTTGGGCTAGAGTTTATAAATATTTGGATTTGTAATATTGTAATGCTGTTAGCAGTGATGTGAGCCTTGTTACTTTTGACAAGCTATGTGTGTATTGTATAAATCATGTTGTGATTTATAATAAAATCTAGGCTAGCGCCATTACTTGCAATGGTGCCATATCCAAAGGAAATAACTGTGTAAACTTGATTATGGCTTTATAACATTGTTTATAAATGTATGCTACGCTAATGTCATTATATTCTTGGGTTTTTATTTCATGGTTAATATACCTGTGTTTTATATGGAATTCACCTTTGTTGGTTATATTAGTTAAATGGATGAATAAATAGTCAACACTAATGGATTTTGAGGCCAGGCCGCGAATGACATTGGCACTCAGCATCGTAGTTGCGATAGCATAGATGGGTGCATACTTACTGTTTTATTATTTAATGTGTATTTAAAAACTAAGGGAAAGAAGATTGTGGGTCTAAGCCCTACGTGGGAAAACTTTTCTGTAGGTTGTTTCATTGACACGGTTAAGCATTGAAATAGTTATTTTTAGTTTGTTGTTGATTATTTATGGGGCCGAGGCCATGGATTACAATGTAGGTGAAATCTAAGGGTATTACGACCTCTATGTAAAGAATTAGTTTAATGTTTACATCCGCATATAAAACTGTGTATAGCATGGCTTTATAAAATGTAGAAAGACTCTACAGGATTAGATTATGGGTCGTTGTTTATTATAATGAGGTTTTATAAATCGATTACTGTGTATTACATGCTCTTGTGTTTTTTAATATAATGGGCATTGTGTTTTATGGTACGCGAATTGGGACTTGAAATTTCCACAAGATTTGATCCTAGGATTTCTTGTTTAAATAGATAGCTTGTAAATTAACATTGTAGCGATACTGTGGTTATTATTATATGGTTGTTGTAGGTAATATTATGACATGTTATTTCTGTTTATGTGGATTTTAATAGTATAGGTTTGGAATTGTTATTTATGCCATGACTTCCTAATGTTAATAAAGTTATTATTGTTTATGCTTCGTAGAAGTAACTAGTATAGATAATATAAATAGAGGAACATTTGTAGGGTCTCGATTACTTGGTCTGTTAATTGATTTATGATAATGTTTATTTATATAGACCTGGAAAGGTCTTCGTTGGTTCTTATCTTAGTTCTAGCATTTGATGTTTATAATTTAATCTTCGATGGAAAAACAATGTTGATAGATTATAATTATATTTCTAATGTACACCTGATACTATATATATATATATAAAGTATACTGATTAGTTTCTTGTTATTATACTTAGTTAATGGTAATTTAAATCTAGGTTTTACGTTAATCTTAGATCTAAACTAGTAATCTATTTAAACATGACTTTGTTGACAATATGGAATCTGTTAGTAGAGTAAATAGGTAAATAAACAGCGAGGGATGAAATATAATATAATTCTTATTTTGTAAAAAATCAATATTAAAGCAGTAGAGGACAATACATAAGTAAAACCTAAAAATACCAAACCCTTGATAATCTTGAAAACAACAATTAAAGTACAAAGGTAAGCCAAAGGAACAAAACCTTGGATAAATCTAGCATAGGAAATAAATTACAACCCAGGGTTTATAACTTAGAATGTAAACCCTTAAGAGAATTTTGACAAGGAAAAAAAAAACATCTAGGGTTAGAACATATAATATAAACCCTAGCATAATCTAGCTGGCACTTTAATCTAGGAAATGAAATAGGCAGTCCAAAACCTCATACATGTAAAATGAAGCTCCTTTAATGGTTGAAACCTACACATTAAAATAAACAACATTAAGAATTCATATGCATATCTGACCTCTGTATTAGATCACTGAATCACTTGGGAACTACCACATTCCACGCAACCATGACCGAGAACCATTCCTGGTTTCGATCTGGATCCCCCTGAGCTGGTTCCAACATGAAAGTAGCTTAGAGATCCTAAGGTAAGGTTTCCCTAACTGGTATATCAGGTCTTGATCAGTTTCTCCTTGTTCCTTTCAGGAAAAATTTTCTCCAATAATTCACTTGAGAATAAAGAGGCACAAAAATGACTCCAAAAAGATAGATCAAATCCCCAAGCCTTTCCTTGGCTTGATACTTTACAGAAAGACTTTTCACTCAAAAGGGATAGTTAAATCAAGAATCTTTGATTTCTTGATTTAACCCTTTTTATTTAATTTCGGTATTTTTAATACTTTAACTTAGAAACTTTTAACTAGTTCCTATTTTGACTTTTGTAGGTATTATACTATTTATTATCTTTTAGTAATAAATAATAATGGATGGATCTTTTGCTTCTTTCTTACATTATTAATATTATTACTATACTTATTCTTTATGCATACCATGTATAAAATGCATAATATTATAACATTTGTTACATTTGTCCTTAGACATCATATACTATGATCCCTAGAATTACGACGCTTCTTCATTAAGGTTATTACATAGATGGTTAGGTTTACTAGGATAGGAAACTCTAAACATCCTTGCATGTTGGATTCCCTCCTATAACATGGTAGTTCTTCAGTACTTGATGAGAATACAGAAATTCAAAATTTCATTTAATCACTTATAAATAAGTCTGATGAGATCAATATTTTTCTTGACTCATTTTCACTCAGGAATCATTAATTCTTTTCAATAACTCGTAGCCCTTTCCAGACCCCATAATCAACTCTAAAAATAGGGAGGTACAAACTTAGTGCAATTCTATATCTCTTCGCTAAACACTAATGCTAGGATGTACTTGCTCCTAGGCATACAATGGCTAAGGAAATGATGTACCGGAGTGTATGCTCAACATCAACATGGAAGGCTCTAGGGATTATGCCCAACACTTCCAACTTATCTTTGCATGTGTTCCATATCTTTACACTCAACACAATTATAAATACTCGTGTGATCCAGAGCTTCTCACTCAACACAACATTAATTACTTATGTGCTCCAGAGCTCCTCGCTCAACACAAAACATCTCATTAATCATGTGCTTCAAGGACCATTCCAAACACAAACAAGCATATATATATCATCAACCATTGGATTACACCCAATATATGAAACAAATCATCATGTTCATATGCAGTGGGGTCTTCGACCCAATATATTAAAATAAACCATCAAGATAACATCATAATCAATAGGCTCATTCCTATAAGTGTTAGGTCCAAAATTTAGGATATTACCAACATTTGTTCCATATATTTTGTTAAGTTAAAAGACATGAAATATGTTTTAATTGAGTGATTGATGAGGGAATAGCTCTATATGGACATCACTAGATGTCTTAAAGGAATAAAATGTTGTCAAGTGACATAGGGAGACTCATGAATCCTTCTATAATGTTACAATTTCCTAAGAATTAATGGGTCCTCTGAATTTATCTATGTTGTTAAAATGTAGAAAATTGTAAATTTTCATTTTTGGGGTGACACAGTTAAAAATGACTAACATAAACAACTAGTTCATATTGTTAGTCATTGTTAGTTAGTCATTTTTGTATTCTTGTGACTAAATTAGTCATTTTTATTTTATTCACTTTTTATATAGTCATATATTTTATCCCATGACTAAATTGGCCATTTATGTTAATCATTTTCAGTTGGATCAGTTGAAATTGCACAATTTTGGTAATTTATCCCTTGAAAAAACTATGGTGACTAACCTTTTATTTGCATGGTCACTTACCTATGATTTTGTAATAATGATTGCTAAAAAAATATACTCCTATGTGTTGCATATTATGTGGGTATGTGTTTGTAAAACAATAGTTATATATGTCATAATTGTCAAATTCATAGATAAATTGTTGAACAAGGTTTTCATTGATGTCAAATATCAAGCAAGATTGTATGTCAAAGATCAAGCAAGTTGTCATTGATGTCAAGGGCCTAGTATAAAACAAAGGTCAAGGATGGAAAAGAAAGGGACAATGTCAAATGTCAATCACATATTTAGTAAGCGCAACAAGACATCTACAATATGAAAAAAATCATCATCCAAGAGACAAAGAAAGTATGTGCATGTTTATGAGCAAAACTCCCCTTCGGTGGGTATCAAATTCCTCTTCATGTGTAGAAAAGTCCTTTTTTATGCAAAATATTTTGTATGTAAGTGGTCTTATGGTAAAGGGAAATAATGGAGCACATAAACATATGTGAAATTCTCCTACAATTTATATTCCTCAAATTTATAGGTCATCCTCATGAAAATTTAAACATATCCTTGAAAGGTTATAAATACACCTTCATTTCAAGTCATTTCATCATCAAATAAAAAAACTTCCATATGTGCAATCAAGAGGATCTCAAGGACATTTTTTTGGAAGTGTTTTTAAAGGTTTTCTAAGGTTATTTTATCTCTCTTCATTTCAATATCCTTGCATATTGAGGACTCTCTACAAGGAAAAGTTATAAAGGTATGAACTTGAACTAGGGTTTTTTTCATGCATAAGATCCATGAAAACTTGCATAACTTTCTCATATGGTATCAGAATCACAAATTTCTTAGGTCGATGTTGGAAAAATTAGTATAAGGCCTATGTGATCCCACACTTAAAAGGATGATCTCTTTTGTTCTAAGGGTTTGTTGTACTATGATAATGTTTTCTCTTTCTTGTTGAGGTCTTAATCATGACGTAGGGTTTGTGCATGATTTTTGAGTTAAAAAGTCAAAATAGTTTTGAATGGATGATTGTGTTATATCTTGAGGAGAATTTTGGAATGATAATGTTCATGAGGAGACCTCTTGGAGCTTAAATTTCATTATTTTTCTTGGGCTATGCATCAACTAGGGATTAAGTTTTTTGGGTTGAATTAGAGTTATACCCTTATCTTTATACATTGATAATATTAATGATTGTTTCTATAATTATTAATGACAATATGGTCATATGATAACTATATGGAAGTGACCATGTGTGGCAGTGACAATGACAGGTAGTGACAAGGATAGTGATAGGAATTAGTGATCACTACACATTATTCTACCCAACTCTAGCATGTATCCTATTTCATTAAGAATAATGCCAAATGATGCTTTTAAGATGTTTTCTTTCTGAAAACATTCCTTTTTTTATTGGTTGGAATTCATCACATGGTTTGTAACATCTCAAAATTTCCATAAATTATATATATGCACACACACACAAACACATATATATATTGGAGATGTTATATCTTGATGGTGTTCTTTAAATGGTTTTGTTGCTAGAATTCATTTACTACAAGGTTAGTTATGTGTAATATTCAGTTCTTTACAACATTATAACTTTTATTGTACTTCTTGAGTCTGGCATGGTGGCTTACATGTCATTAGTTATTGTTGTTTTTTAACTTATTATGAATGACGTCTATATCCTTATTATTTATATTGATGTCCCCTTTTAGCATTAGGCCTAGGGATTGTTGACTAAGAAATTTGTTAATGATCGATTGTTATTTTTGTTTATTTAGTGATGATACTTATAAGCATATGACTCCTTAACTTGAGTATTTGGTTAAGGTTAAAGGCTAATACATTGGTTAATCTTGAAATAATTGGAAAAGAAACTTCCCCAGTTCATACAAGGGATACTTTGGTCATGACCAAGCATGAAGGATTAAAATTTTTTCCTTTGGCCTAATCTATGCAATTATTTGATTAATTGAAATCCAAGTCTTAACTCTTGAGATACTATGAATTATGGACACCTTTATATAATGGTTATCATTCATGATATTTGGTAAATTTATGACTTTGGCTTAGCATGGGTAAAACATTCGCGCGTTCGAGTTAATAAGTGGGTCTTTCCATGTCGAACTTACCCATGTGGGTAACAATAATTGGCTCTATCTGTTGGTTGTGTAGGAGGACGCATGTTGAACATGCATTCAGTTTGGGTCTGTACTTTGTATTTATGTTTTGGTACTTTCCTCAAATGTATCACTCATGATTTCCTTTTTCATCATCCGAGGGTTTATCCCAACTCATTATTGAGTTGGTATTGTCTCTACCTTGGTAGAGCTCGACCTTGCTAGAGCTGGACCTTACTAGGGTTTTGTAAAAGTATTGAGTGTTGGTTATGGATTTAACTATGGCCTTAGCCATCCTGAGCTCTGCTCTTGTGACTCTTGGGCATATAGACCAGTGAGGAAATCAATGATGTAAGCATGGCTTCTTTATACAGAGGTGGATTTATTTTTCATTCGACACTTGGTCTATTAATGATAAATATATTTTTCCTTTTTGTGCATGGTTAAAGGTGCCTTAGTGTAGAGTTCAAATCTAGTCTTTGTCCTTTATTAATGTTACATAGGCAAGCTTCAGTCCTATTCTAGTGTTAAACATCCTTTCATTTTTTATGTAATTTCTTTAATTATTTATATCTCAGTTTGTATCCCCCTTTTCCCTGGGTATTTTATAGGTTCGACCTCATTGAAAGTGGTTAGGAGGATTGGGGAATAATTTGGTATTTCATTAACCCTAGTAAGCCACAAATCGTGGTTTTCAAATGCCAAGAGAGAAAAATGTGATGGTAGGAACAAGGGTATCCTTGATGAAGAACTTTGCTTTGGGTGTTTAATAGTTTTTGCAATGTCGAGTTGTCATTTTTACAGTCTTGGCCTTTTGGGGTTGTTTCTGAGAAAAAAGTTTCTATACACTTTATTAATGGTTCTCGTTGTGAGGGTTTGCATACACATGGATTTGATAACTATGTAAGATCGGCCATTATGGGATTTTGAAATGTATATTATTTTTTATAAAATAAAGGGGTTTTGAAGAGGGGTTTTGAGCCTCTCCTTCTCAATTTATACTAATGTGGATGTGTAATAGTTTTTTGGGTTGAATGGGTGCATTTTATTGATTTTCAACTCTCTTCGATTACTGTGATTTTCTTACTTATACATAGATACTAGTTGGTTGCTTAATGTAAGTGTTAATCTAATAGCCCAGTGTTATTACCACCTATGAATTGTTTATGAATTAAATTCATCTATCTGTTACAATCAAATGTACAGAACTCTTGTTTATGATTAGATTTTTTTTGTTTTCTTTCTCTAAAACTTATTAGTATTTCCTTTTAGGGTTAGGGTTTAGTTCTTCTATCTTCCTCATTGCTGGTTTTCAAGGAAATTCCTTGCATGTACTTTAATAATTTTTATCTAGCATATAAATAGGAAAAATATATGTAATATTTATAGTTATAAATACTTAAAACATTTCACCTAAACTTATAATTATATATACAAATAATTAACAAAATATCTAAGGATAAGATATCTATTCCTAAGATTTAGAGCACTCATACAATCTTCTAAACAAATTAAAATCTAAACCCAAGTTAACCCTTTTTCATACATATACGTGATAATACTTGGAAATTATTCAAATAGTTAAAAATTTAATCAAGAAAAACTAACAAACCCTAGTTACTCAGTTACATTAAAGTATTCAATCATTATTCAAATAATTAGAACTCGCATGAATAAATGAATATCACACCCTAATTACTTGTGTACATTAGACTATCTAGAATTCAGTCATATGATAAAAAAATTACAAGGAAATAATTACGAAACCCTAGGAATATTTTAACCTAGGAGAAATGAAAATATTCTCTTATAATCTTAGGGAGACAATAAGTTAATAAATTGAATAACTAAACTCAATATAGTAGATACTTTATTTCTAACCAAATATATTAATATAGAATATAAAAAAGACATATCTAAAGGAATGAAATTATCTATAAAAAAGAAAGTAACATTAGTAGCTTCGATAACTTATCTAAAAACCTTTTAGGAAACTTGATATGGGACTACCAACTTGTTAACACAAAAAATTGTTCACCTAGATCTCTATGGTCCAAACCATAATTATACATCATTATCCCACCATTATTTTCTCCAGTTTTACATTCACAATTAAAATTCCACAAAAAATGGACCAAAACATTATTATCCCCCCCCCTAAATATAGGGAAGTTGAGCATTTATTGCAACTTATCCCCACTTTCTCCAAAAGGACCAAAAAACCCTAAAATGAGAATGGGTCAAAAACCATACATAACTACCATGCACAATAAAACACCATGGGTAAAAGAACTTGGATCATCCTATAAATCCAATGTGAAGGTCTCCCCACAAACATTCTTTAATTTACAAACTTCTTTACCTTTAGCCATTGTTCCTATATTTTTTTCATATCATTTTGCATGGTTTATGTTGAGCTTGATCCATACACTCTCAGATCCATTCCCCCTTTTTGACAACCATTAGTGAAGATGACTGGAGAACTAGATCATGGAGTGGGTGGACTATTTCCTAAAATGACTACAGTGGCCCATGTTATTGAAAGGTATGCGTGTTCTTGTTTTTCATCAGTTAGAAAAAATATATTAAAAATCATAAAAATAATTATGTTGTTGTTACTACTTGTTATTTCAAGTCGAGGTTGAGAAATCCCTGACACCATGAACTCTACCCTATGATCTGACTGATCTAGGGTAGCAGCTTTTGCACAGAGTAGAGGAGAAATCCTGACTACAGTTTTGGAGACTCCTCTGTCTCAATCTCTTCATATCTCTATTTTTGCAAGTTTTTCTATTAGTTTGTTCTAATTGGGCACCTTCATTCATCCCATATATGATCCCCTTGTGGACGATCCAAACCAGTCTTGTCTTAGTGCTTGCTCTGCCAGACCAAGCCGACATTTTATTCTTACAAACCCTCAGTTTTGATCGGATCACACCTACAAGGAAGAAAGATGCGACACAGGTCACACCTTTTTACACAATAAGCACAACCTAGGTTGCACCTTCTACCCTGATAAAGTGTGACCTGGACCAAAACTATACATCACACTTGTTCAGTATTCTGGAGTGACCTCGATCGCTATTGTGATGCATTTTTGTGTGACTTTTCCTGCAACTATTCCTTTTTTATGTGACATGAGTCTCTTGAATGATTTTCTATCCATATAGCGACTTTTTTATAGTTATGTGTGACCCTAATCACACATGTTCCATTGACATGTGCAACCTACAGTTTTTCAATCCTTTTCGATGTTTGAGACCCTTTTCCAGAGCCCCTTTCTATGTTGTACCCCTCCCCAAACTATTTCCTTCTAGATACGATTACTAACAGCCCCTTGGTTTGATTTGTGGTCTTATTTCACTTGTATGTGATCCCCCTTAGTCGAGCTTGGTAGTTGATACCCCCGTTGTGTTTCCTACAGCCTATTAGGTTCCTTATGTGATCATTTACTTGTATACATTCTATTTTCTAGAAGAAATTGTTGCCATTGAAAAATATTTACTGTCATTTGCTATTATTTATTTAGTAGAGGAAATTTGGGGTCTAAAATGGGCCTTATAAGAAAACGTGCCAAAATAAGTTTTTGTGAGTTGGAATTCAAGAAATAATAGAATTTCAATGAAATAAGTCAACCATAATGGTTGAATTGACATATTTGTCATTAAAAAAAACTACTTTTTTTTTCGTATTTTCGACATATCTCCCTGTGTTTTTACTCAAATTTTGATCGGGAGAGCTCGTTGGATGTGGAATTTGATTCCGCATCCAACGATTACCCACACTGCATACTTTTGACGGACCCCGCTACCCCAAAAACAAGAAATACCTGAAAAAACGTGATGATGACNTCCAATGAGCTCTCCCGATCGAAATTTGAGTAAAAACACAATGAGATATGTCAAAAATACGAACACAAAAAGTAGTTTTTTCTTTCTTCCTCCAAAATTAATCAATATTATTTTATTATTTTAACTATTATTTTATTATTTTCCTTAGGAGGCCCATTTTAGACCCCAAAATTCCTCTAATGTTTCTGCATTTGTGTCTTGGTCATGAGATCCTAGGGTTTTACCCATTAGACATCATTTTTGCACACATATGACACACTAAAGTAAAACAATTGCTTCATGACCCCAAGCTAACCTAAAATTTAACTTAACTAAACAAACATTGTAGCCTCATTTGAGGAACAAAACAATATTGTAGTTAAGTTAGGACATTGGGGATAGGCATCCAAATAACACCCCTTTCTCACTTACACATGACACATATTTTTTGTCCATTAGGGTACAAAAATCCTCTTGTACTTGTTGACACAGTCATGAAAAGTTTGTTGGAGGGTCCCCCACTTTGTGGGAGTAAGCCACAACAAAGGGGACCTGGAAGTCAGGGTGGAATACCGCACTCCATTCTAAACCGAATCCTAATCCTTCATAGTCCTCCTCATGCATACTGAGGACCATATCAAGTGTCAAGGACCAATGGGTTGAAGTGTCAAGAAACTACTCCAGACATGTCATGAACGAGGTAGCCTATTTTATATTCTATTTAGGGCTCTTGTACCCAAGTTCCCTCTTTAGGTCTATTTGGTTTTATAGTTTTCTTTTTGGACTACAAGCTACCATTTTTACTTTATCCTTATGCACACTAGGTTGTCATTGGATTTGTGATCCTTCATTTGACACTCTTATGGCTACATTCATTACATAAAACACTATCACATAATCATTTCTCCACCACGCTACTCACATAGACATTGGGGCATACTCCTTAGTTTAGTTCCTTGAACCGCCAACATCTGATTCATATTCGACATCGTTCACCACCTTCAGATCCATACACTACATTTGAGTCTGATTCAAACTCTTATCAATCTGAACCTACGTTATTCAAATCCCATGTAGCCCCGTGGATGGTGAACCTCCTAACCCCTTTCAAGGGGGGATGGTTGATAATGGAATCATGGTCATTCCACCTGTAATATTGGGTATCCCTTCTGTCCTACCCATAGGTCCTGGTCCTAGTGGGCCCCTTGCAACCGCACACACTGCTGCTGGTACACTACCCAGTAGTGGTGGCACCACTCCACCCACCATGGTTCATATTTTACCTTTATTCATGCATGGGGGAAGTTGTTGTTCTAGCACCATTCATGTTGGAATATATTAAACCCACTCATAACTTAGGATAAAATAATTAATCATTATTTGATTAATTATTCACCCACTAGCTTAATTAGTTGGGATCCACTTGCACCTTAAAGTCAATACATTCCATATATATCCTAGGAATGATTTATTTCTAATTATGGGTTGATATTGACCACATTTTTACCATCGATAATTAGTATATAGGAATTTACAGCAGATTTTGCTTTATTCTACTTTTTCTGCTTTTCCTACTTTTCTATGGATAAGATAAAAGCTAGTCAACTAGGAAATTGGGAGCTTTTGTTTCCAACCCATCCTCCATTAGTTTTTCTCCATTTTCTAGGATTAGCATTTTTTTTCTTATCCTTGACAACTCACTCATGATTTTTCCAACTTGTGAGGTCCTTGGTAGATTTGGAAAGTGCTTTAGCCACCTATGGGGGTTTGCTATATTTTGGTAAGTCATCATTTTTGAGCTTTATGATTTGTTTCCATAAAATTTGATTTTCATATGAGGGATGTACTATTTATGTACACTATTATCATCATTATTTAATGGAAGGATACAAACCAATATCCATCTCTTTATTCATGTGATTCAGTCTCTTTTCTTCTCTCTATTTTTCCTATGTATGCTTGTGATAATTCTTAATAGAAAGCTATATTTACTGTGCTTATTATTATTATCATTGATCATAGAATTTATCTATTATTTATACATGGTATCGGAGCTATAAGGATAACAACCTTTCCATCTTCTATATCAGCAAGGTTTGTCAAGTTCTATAGAGTTGAGGAGTGCATATCCCTCTCTGAGGAAGAGCTTGTCTAGCTTACAATATTTTCTCCTAGTTTGTTTTGCAGGTTGGAGAGAGTATCTAATAGAGCATATCAACAACTTCTATATGGATTCAAAAGTTCCTTTACTATCTCCTTTCAACTATGCTTATTGGAAGCAAAATATAAGTGCATACTTGAAGAGGCAATGTCTCTTTGATGTCTCCATTGGTGCATTGAATGAACCTGAGTCTTATGAAGAGAAGATTGATTGGATAAACAATTGTGATATAAGTTATGGAATTATGTGTTTGGTAATGTCTATAAATATATATCATCTCATAGATTCTGCTGAGTATCCATTTGAGCTTTGGAAAATTTTGGACAAAGCTTTTGGTTTGCAGGAAATTGAAGATGAAGCATGGAGGGAACCTAGAATATCCTCTTTTTCACTTTATCAATATTTATTGGCCTCTACATTCTCTGATAAAGTTGATAATGATGAAAATTTTTCTCATACAATTCATGTTTCTGCTTCCCTCTTTCATTCGAATGCTTCCTCCCTCAATGAAGAACCAAATATTGAAGAGCCATCTTTTTCTGCGTCTCTTGAAGGTGATTTTTCTTCTTATGATACTATTGAAGAAAAAGAAGTAACATATGTATCTGCTATTGATATTTATGATGGTCCTATCACCTATTCATTGTTCTCAAAATCTCCTATCTTAGATTCTTAGATCTATGTGTCAGATTCTTCACACCTTGTGCATACCTCTCTCTGTGATGGTGCACAACACAGTAATTTCCAGCATGTTTGCTTAGCCAAATCAGGCCTTATTTGTGTAATACCAGTTACCTTAATTGATCTCATGTACTTCAGTATCTCCTCTTTTGTTCTTGGAATCAATGCTCATATCCTTCTTGAAGATTGTGAACATCTCATTCTTTCCTTCTTTCATACAGAGGATTCATTACCAGTGTATTCCTATGAGTCTATTGATATGTTTATATGTGATCCTTTGGATTTTGATTTAAAATAATATTTGAAGGTTGATACACATAGCATACCACCATCCATACCATCTACCATAGTTCTGAATAATCCCAAGAGTATACAAATCCCTAGTTCACTAGTTGATTCCTCATTGGTCTCTTATGCAGTGATATTTATCTTACATGATTTGAATCCTTTCCTAACTTTAAATGGTTGGTTATCCATGAAATTAGTCATATATGGACTGATATTAAATATTTTTGGATCTATTCTAAACACTTATGGTTCAGATCTTATGCCCATCCATCATTCAGATTTTTACACATATCAGTTTTCCCTAGTTGCTCATAATTTTCCTAGTCTAGCCCTATATCATCATGGAGCCACTGAAGCCTCCGTCCTTGTTGTTCCATATGATATTATTTCTGATATATCATAGCTTTATTAGACTCATATCATATATATACAGGTGCTACATCATATTGGAATATTGACATGTGATTCACATCACAATTTTGCAGTTATTCAAGGAATTGGGTGTGAAATAAATTGTCTTAATTTTTGTACTCTTTTGAGAGGAGTATGCACAGATATCTTTTCCATTTCAGATTATGTTTGCAGATCAGATTTTGACATTAGAAGGAGGCATTCAGATAATTCTCCTACTTCATTAGTTGATGAGATACAAGGAGTCTCTCTACTTCCTTCTTGCAGGTTCTACACTCCAGCACATGATCATGGAGTTCATGATTTCTTCAGAAAGTCCTTCATCTAGAAGTAGTTCAGTCAGCTCATTAAAGTGAATATGAAGATATGTTTAATACTTATTTCAAATTTTGTGCCTTCTCCTATCTTGAGGGAGGATTTTCCCCATGTGTTTTGCCTCTTTCCTCACTTTTCTGGACATAATAATTGTTAAAGGGTGACCATAGCCTTATTGCTGGGCCCTATATGCATCCATATGCATCCATATTTTTTGTCATACCATCATAAATTTAGACTTATAGGTGGGTGTTGGAATATATTAAACCCACTCATAACTTAGGATAAAATAATTAATCATTATTTGATTAATTATTCACCCAATAGCTTAATTAGTTGGCATTCACTTGCACCTTAAAGTCTATACATGCCATCTATATCCTAGGAATGATTTATTTCTAATTCTAGGTTCATATTGACCACCTTTTGACCATCCAGAATTAGTATACAGAACTTTACAACAGATACTGCTTTATTCTGTTTTTTTTGCTTTTCCTGCTTTTCTATGGATAAGATAAAAGCTAGTCAACTAGGAAACTGGGAGCTTTTGTTTCCAACCCATCCTCCATTAGTTTTTCTCCTATTTCTAGGATTAGCATTTTTTTTCCATCTCCTTGAAAACTCACTCATGCTTTTTCTAACTTGTGAGGTCCTTGATAGATTTGGGAAGTGCTTTAGCCACCTATGGGGTTTGCTATATTTTGGTAAGTCAGCTTTTTGAGCTTTATGAGTTGTTTCCATACAATTTGATTTTCGTATGAGGGATGTACTATTTATGCACACTATTATTCATCATTATTTAATGGAAGGATAAAAACCAATATTCATCTCTTCATTCATGTGATTCAGTCTCTTTTCTTCTTTCTTTTTTTCCTATGTATGCTTGTGAGAATTCTTAACTTAGCATGATCTATTTCATGTGCTTATTCTTAGTATCATTGCTCATAGAATTATCTATTATTTCTACAATTCCATCTATTCCTGCCATTCCAATGACTACTCCTATTGTCGAAAGTCATCCATACCAACCCCAATTTGTATGCAGAAATTGCATGCTTATCGGTACCAACACCATTGTTGTCCCTTCTCGATCTAGTCTTGGTCCTAGTATACCCTTTATGGCTAGTGTCAAGATTCCTGATATGGCATGGTTGATAAATGACCCCATCTGTCATGACCCATTTGACCTCCCATCCCTACCAAAATACCATCAAACATCACTAAGTTTGAGGGAAAGGAGAAAGAAGACCCTAAAAACCACATTATGTCATTCCACTTATGATGTTCCTCTAATAGCATGGTGGATGATTCTATCTGATTGTGGCTATTCCAACATACACTCACTAGTGTTATATCCAAATGGTATATCGAACTACCTCATTCCCACGGGGACTTCACTCAGTGAACTTGTTACGTAACCCGACCATTCATAGGATATTAAAGAATATCCCTAATTTCATTAAATATTGGAAAATTCCTCAAAATATTATATTGTTGAATCACCCTCCGAATATACCTTTCCAATAAGGAAAACCCCTAGTTTCACCATATATTGTAGGTATCATTTTTATCGACCCATTTTTAATACCACCTTTATATAATATTATCAAGTTGTAACAAACATGATCCCTAATAGATCTTACTATAAGAAAGCATGATGCTAAATAAAGTAATAGTATTATGCTAATAATGACCCATCGATATTGAAGGGGCACCACACCAATTTGTAGCATTGGATTATGAAAGACCCAAAAATAGTAGCGAGGAGTGAAATACAACCCATTCAAGAGATCAATGTAACAAAGAATGTAAAATATTGATAGTCTAATATCGGTCCAACTCTTAGAAAAGATGAGAATTGGAGATGTTACACACCACATCGTACCAATATACCAATTTTATATCATGTAAAAAAAATTATAGTGAAAGAGAGATCATATTTTCTATAATATTAATATATTAAACTCCATAGAAATGAAAAATTGAAACCTTTTCATGGATGGACTTCCCTACCTCGCTATCAGAAAAACATAATTGATGTTTAAACTAAATGAACATAGAAAAATTCATCTTACTTTCCAATAATACCATATGATCATGTGCATAACTTGGATTAGGCAATTCACAAGATGCAATGAATTTCCTCTACTTCCTCTAAATTTATTCTTGCAATAAGGGGAAGTAACAACATTTAGTTACCTTTTCCTAGGTTATATCTACTTTTTTTACCTTTATAGGGGAGGGAAGAATATACATTGTTAAGTTTCATGCATGCAACAGTTATAAAGATACACAAATTGTGAACCGTATATGATACCATTTCATGGTAATGATAACACATAAGGTATGTATATAAGGATTTAGATTTTCACCTATGTTGATGTTAGTTCCAATACAATATTAAGGAAGATGTCTTGCATATAAGAATTGAAATTACAATTATGAATGTGCCAATTATAATTCAATCTAATAACTATTTGTAACTTGCAACATGAAAGTATTAGAGAAGAATACAAAAAGTGGAGATAAATAATTAATTAAGAAATATTGATCTAATGGTTCTTGGTTCTAATGATCCAAGAAAGATTGAGATCACTTTTCTAGTTGTCATGGAGAAAGGTTTGATTGAATATTAATACCCACCTAAACCCCAACCTAAACAAATATTCTTAGAAAATGAATACTTTATAAGTTCGATTATTTGAAGGTATAAATCCATCCCATGATTTGGAGGTATGAATCTAGCCTGAGATTTGGGGGTTATTCCTAAGCAAAAAATAGGACTAATATGAATCCAACACACAATTTGGAGGTATGAATGGAGCCCATGATTTGGAGGTATGAATCAATCCCATGATTTGGACGTTATTCCTCGCCCCATCCAAATAAATAATACCCAATATTTATATTACTATGTCAAATTAAAAATCTCCTCTTGACCCCTTAATAAGAGGAAATATATTTTTGAGGTTTTAATTAGTATTTAAACTCCCATTATTAATGGACGTGATATGATATTGCCTTGCTAGTAAACCCCCGATTCTCATGCTACTTATCTCGACTCTTCCTCATTAGCCTCGATGTTTCTCAAGTACTTTAAGTTACCTGTCTGTTATGATGAGTGCATGGAAATTCTATCATCCTATTCGATAGAACACTGCTACCCATATCACGGATCATATCCATGAGTGGTGACCTCTACATAGATTTTCTAAAGTCTAGTTATATGATAGGATTTCCCTAGATTGTTTTATGAAAACCTTAATTCCCCCCATCACTCATAACGTTGCATGTGAGAACCCACAAACTAAAGAAGAATCCATCCTTAATACACAATAGTTCGATCTTATCTACACCCAATCAGGTTATCTATATACCATTATACCTGATGCTCCCCGTGCTGGCTCCTTATGTCGAGATATGTTAGGGGCATCCCATACTACTGATGGAGTCATTGGATCTATTACTCTGCATCCTCACTCATACATGACCTCTCTTTTGATGCCACCTGATTCTGGTACCACCCCTAGGAGGGATCATTTTGAGAACACCCTTGAATTTTGTATCTATAATAAATGGGAAATCTCCATAATATATAGGAAACATTGAAGGTTATTTTATCAATAATATAATATGGAACACTAGATCTTCTTAATATTTGGCCCCGCTCTAAAAGAGGGCTAATGTTTAATGATTACGTCCCTATTCTGAAGGAATTATTGTCCTATTTGTAGCATAGGATCCAAGGGACAGTTGTTCAAGGATTTTGTTATAACAATTAAGAATTGAGAGCAGCCAAAGTGCTGTATCTTTCAACAAAGTTATGAGAACGTATATTTGGTGGAATACCAGCATAGATCCAAATCCTAGGCTCTACCAAGCATCGATAGGGATCAAATATCTTGAGGTGAAAACCTCTTATTAAGTATTGCACTCAAGGAGATATTGATTTGATTCAAACCAAAAGACACATATTTTTATTTAAGGTTGACATATAATATTTTTATTATTAATATTTAATATTATTTATGGTTGACATATAATATTTTTATTATTAATATTTGAAATTATTTATGGACGACATATAATATTTTTTATTGTTTTTTATTTTGTTAAGAACGAACATTACAACATCACCCCCATGTATGGTTTTAAAACATGTTCAAGGCCCTCCTAAAACCATGGGTTGTTTAGCAGGCCTTGCACACATTCTTAAAACCATTTCCAAGGCCCTCCTAAACCATGTACAATAAAACCATGGGTTGTTTAGGACAAGGCCAACATTTTTTTTTTCCGATAATTCAATTTTTTTATTTTTTATTATTTTGTTAGGTAGTAACATTACAAAATCTCCCCCATATTGTGTTGTTTTTCTCACGAACATTTTTTTTGGCGGATAATTAAAATTAAATTTTTTATTGTTTTGTTAGGTATTTGGTGGATAATTAAAATTTTATTTTTTATTATTTTGTTAGTAAAAGACATTACAACATAATATCAACAAACATTACAAGATATTCCACGTAACGTTACAAGATCTCCCTCATAGTGGGATTAGAGCGCCTCTCGGTGCAATGAACTGGTAGGTCATCAACAAACACTTGAGAGTGTGTACGCTTTGTGCAAACCCCTAGTTTAAAATTATAGAAAATGACACATAATTAGTCAAAATAAGTGTATAATAATGGCTATAATACATGGCCTACAATAGTTCCTACAAAGTAGATCAAGAAAATGGACTCTGGATTATAGGAGTTCCCACACGTGTTAAGGGATATGTCCCTGGAGATAATGGTAGAGGCACCTTTCCCTTCCATTAATTCGATTGCATATGTAATATAGTTCCTCGGTGTGGCCTCATCTTCTTGAATGGGAGTAGTGGCAGAAGCTTCTCAAACACCTAAGGAAACTCGATACAAATTGAAAGCCCTATTGCAAGATATGTGGTCATAACTAGCAAAATCCTAAACAGTGAACATCCTGAATCGATGAACTGACAAATATTATTTACATAAGCATTTCAATGTTTATAAATCTAGTAAGCAATAAGAAAATATGGTGTTCATTTTAAATTGAACCACATCAGTCACATTTAAATTATATATATACCATTCGGTTCTTGAGGCCAGCTCCATCCTTGTTGAGCACAACTTGTGATGATTGTAAATTTCGAGGCCATTTCAAGAAATTGTATAGATTGATGAAGATAGCCTAGAACTAATCTTCCATCAGGGATGAAAGTGTTCAACTTAGAGATGGTGGAATTCTCTTGCTTTGTGCTTTGTATGTGTGCGTACATTTCTCACTATCCAAGAAATCTTGTTGTTTCATCATCTCGAGTATAAGCATTCTCACAGGAGTTTTAGGGTTCTTAGTCCAATATGTTGGTTGTGCATTGACATATTTTACCAGTGGTTACATTGACATATATCATTTTCTTTAATAGTTGGTCTGACTTTTCTTGAAACAATATGTGCCCAATTTAAATCCTTGAGTAATAATAATGTAGAATTAGATTATAATAATGTGGATTTAGGTTTTCTGTTCAAACCTAAATAATATCAAATGATTACAATGACAACAGAACCATTCATATCACAATATGTGGCACAAATAAACCCTGGAATGTCGAAGTCATCACCACACCGTGTCCAGTCATTAAAGTAAATAACAGGACATAAGTCCCAATGACAACAATGATCATGTGTGTGTGTGTGTGTGTGTGTGTGTGTGTGTGTCAATGTAACTAGGAATATCCAAGCAACACTGCTCCCAGATAAAATGGATAAAGGAACGCTGATGGAATAAAAAACCCCCCATGACGTGAATCCATTTCTTTAAAGCTACAGGTCGTGTTAACACCTCTTAAGGTGAAGTTAAAGAGGGTAGTAATCAACTGGTCTTCCTCTAGTGGTACATCACTGGAGTGTTCACTAAAATGCACAACCAACATCTTAGCTGATATCGATTATGATAAAATCCAATTGAAACTTTATTATCCTTACCAATAAGTTTGATTGGTATATGGATTGCTTCTTAAATTACAACTCATTATTTGGTCCCAAGAGATGCGATATTGAACGTGGACGCGACTTCAGAAAATGCAGCTTCTTAATACATACTCAAAAGCTTGTTCATCTTCAGAGGGTGAAGATCATCACAAGCGCAAAATTACACTAACGAGAGTCTTTGACTCCAGTTGATCACACTAAGTGCAGCGAGAGATCATATGCTATTGGTTTTCCAGACTCATTACAAGTGAGATCATTTATTTTGATCCCATTTGATCGCTCAAGGTGTAGAGGGAGAGCATACACAATTGTCGACACATGGAGAAAATGTAGAAACCTTACTAGACTAAAAAACACTCAGTGCCTAAATGAGAGGAGGAGCACCTTATTTATACATATTTCACCAATAAATAGGTGACCCAAAACTTACACCTATCGGTAAAAAGACTTGATTCAGATCTCATGGCAGTGGATAAAATCATATCTTTTGTTGGGTAAGTCACCCAAGCCATGTGAAAGAATCTATGGGCTGACTACTAGACTAGAATTTTTACATAGTGGAGCTACTATTAGTGTCCCACAATTCCTTTTATTATTCATTATCATGATTACAAATACATGGGTTTGGCCCACATCCACAACTAACTAATATGTCAGAGTCGCTATCAGAACCAAATTCGCTGTTGAAAAATAAGCATGTTGAAAAGCATTGTTCCACATCGGATTCGATCATGACTCCATTATGAATACAATAGAATTCTCCTTGAAAAATGGATTCAACTTTCATATTTAGAGGAATCTTTCTTGTATGAATTTTATTATCCAAGAGGCATCCATTTTTTTCCATTCTTCTCTATTTCTGCTGAGTGAAAATAGGGGGTTCAAGAGGGGAGTAAGCTCCTCCAAGATTTCAGAGCTTAAATTTAAACCACATATGATTGTGGTGTGTTGTGATGATTTTTGTTTGTAGGTGTAAGATGAAATTGGAATGTCATTGAACCTAGTCTTTCCATGGACAAATTTTTTCAAGAAAAACCTTTGTCCATCCTTACCATTGTTGTTGCCTCAGTGTAAAAGGATATCCATAGATTATTATCTCTCATTGTTCTCTACAGAACTGCAATATGAGGTTGTAGCTATTCCATGTCAGAAACCCTAGACCTATATCGACATAATACAATTCTCATCCATCTGTAAAGGCTATGTCAATCCAAACATGATTGAGTTGTTGAAGCTGGTGTAGAGCATTTTCTAAGCCTTTAAAGGATTACTTTTCCCATCTCTCCAACATCTGAATTTTCAAAGGAGAGGCATTTACTTGTTGGATCAAAGAGAGTGCCATATATTTATCTACTTCCTTTATGCTGGCGTAACTAAAAACATATTCTCTTTCTTCTTCTGAAAAGGGATCATTGAAGATATGGTCCTTGGATTTTTTACTTGACGAGCTTGATGCTCCATAGCATAACATATTGAGGCTCAGATTATCTTGTAGTTCTTCTCTAGTTAACATGTCAGCAACACAATTTGAATAACCTAGTTTATATATAGTGTAAAAATCAAAGTTTTGTAACCAAAGGAACCATTTTAAAATCCTAGAACTATTTTCTTCCATAATATTTTCATTCTAAGAATATACTATACATTATTTTCAGGTTTGTGCTAACAATAAACTTGACAAGTTTTAGATAAAGCTTGAAATGGTTTACAGTCTTTTTGACTGCAAGGATTTCATTGTGACTTGACAAATCATTGATTTCTGCATTTTTGACTGCTCCTGAGGCATAGCCTCAGATTTCCTACTTATCTCCATGTTTTTCTATGAGAATACCTCCCTAAGAATTATTGGAGGTGTCTGTTTCAATCAACATTTGACCATATCCTTCAAGAGTGAGAGTGGAGGGAGTTGTTTCACTTTTTGTTTGATTGTATTTCTTGCATTTGCCATATCTTTATTCCATTGTGGTGGATTTTTCTTCAGTCGTTGTTGCCAATAATGAATGTCATATGCATGTCCTTTGTAGGATTGCCTAATATAATTTAGGCTTCCCAAAAATCTCTGCAGTTAAACTTTTTCCAAGATCTGATCAGGGAAGTGAGCAAAAACCTTCAAGACATGTTCTTGAAGAATCACCTTTCTTTCCTTGTTTTATATCCTAAAAATTCAATATCCTCTTTTCCAATTTCCATTTTGGATTTCGACAAAACCAAGCCATGTTTAAAAACCAAAGAATAAAATTCTTCAAGATGTTTTAAATGTTCATGCAAATTTTTGGAACAAATAAGAATATTGTCTATATACACTAATGCACATTTCTTTTCCCTCATGATATCTTCCATTCTTTTTTGAAACTCTGATGGTGCATTGTTGATGCCAAATGGAAGGAATTTATAGTGATACTTCCCATGAGGAACAACAAAGGAAGTTTTGAACTTGTCTTTTTCTTCAATTCCAATCTGGTAAAAAACATACTTCAAGTCAAATTTGCAAAAAATTGTACATCTTGCTATTCTTTGCAAAAGACTAGATTTATCAGGGAGAGGGTAACGAACTTGTTCAAGGATTTTATTTGATGGTTTAAAATTCACAACCAGTCTGGGTTTTCCTCTTTTTATCTCGGAGTGTTTATTGATGACAAATTCTCTGCATGCCCATGGGATCTTAGAGGGTTCTATGAGACTTTTGTCTAATAGTTCTTTAATTTCGTTGGCATAGAATTCTATTTATGAGGGAGACATGAGGGCAGCAGAGGCCTTTTGGGATTTTGGTTTTTTCAGGGGGTTAGAAGGTAAATAGACAAAGTACTTTTCTCCTATCCAAAATGCATTAGGTGACTCTGAGGTGCAATCCTTCTCAAATTTTGAGGAAATTTCAGAGAGGGCAGATTCGTTATGGATTTTTGCATAGGCGATGCATATTTCCATTTTGAACAGTTCTGCAAGACTAGGAGTGGGGTTAGCTTGAGGAACATGATTTTTACATTTGAAAGAAGCAGAATAGTATAGAGAGGTGGAAACTCTTCTACCATTTATTGTACAATTAAAAATCATATTGGGCTCATTAACTGTAATGGAGATGACTTTATGTAAAAAAGTTGAGCCTATTATGAAATATTCCTTAAGATCATTTAGTCTATTGAGGTGCAGAACTTCTTTTATACCTCTGATGCTTATTGGAAAATTTGGAACTCTACCTTTGAGATGTATAGGAGTTCCTTCAATGGCTACACCATGTTCATTTTTTTTTCCCAGTAGACCAATGGTATAGCATTTCCTTTTGCCAAATTCATTTGGCAACCTGAATCTATCATACAATCAAGCTCATAACCTTTGTATTCCAGTGGAAAAAACTTTATTTTAATGAAATATTTAGGACGAATGAACAGCCCTAAAGATCCTAACAATGGTTCTTAATTATGGAAATCTTCTGCTTCTGAGTCGCTAGTGTGCAAAGAATGTTTTAGACTTTGAAAATATTTTGGTGATTGTAGTGCTTCAACATAGGCTCTGTACATTTCTTCATCAGAGGACTGGTCTCTTTTGTTTGATTGTTATTTCAAGCATTCTTTTCAATTCCTCTATTTCTTTTACCAGCTGCTTTAACAAATTCTTCTTATCTTTGATTTGTAGTTTAAGCAGATTCTCTTATCTTTTTTGAAATTTTGTCTATCCTCATGATGGTTAGGATAGCCTTTGTGTAAATCTACAGGCTAGTAGAATGCTGGATTCTTGCTGATTTTTAGAGAGACAGATTTCTCTCTTGCTACTGAGACTTTCTCTTTTGATTTTATCCTTGTTAAAAGTTTTCTCTTCTCATCTTTTATATCTTTCCTTTTTATATATTGATGAACTGGAGTCTAAGACAATTCTTTTTCAATTTCAGCAATCCTAAATTCTATAGAGACCTTAGGCAGGTTAGAAGAGAACATATAAAAGCTGACATTAGGAGGACCTGAACATCCTCCTAAATTTGAATCTTCATCAGAATCATAAGAAGAAGATTCAGATGAATAAGGGGAAAATTTATCTAAAACAGGGTCGAAATCAAAGGAATCACCTTCTTCTAGTGACAATACAATTTCACCTTCAGGGTAATCTTCTATTGTACACCACGCTAGATCCCACCAAGATGGATCTAGTTCTTTGGAGAAAATCATAGAAATTCTTGGTGTTTTCTTCTTATTTGGGAATTTGTTAGCCCAGTGACCCTTTTACCACAAATAAAACATTTTTTTTATATGCAGGTTCAAATATTTTCTTAAAATAGGATTTTTTCTTGAAACTTTTTCCTTTCTTATGCTTGTAGCCTTTATCTAGATGAAATATAGGTGCACTGGTATACTTTGGATATTTTTTCTCTTTACAACTACATGAATCACGCCCAATGTGTCCTATATCATGAGTACCACATTTCCCAATCTGGAATTTTTGCAACATCTTTGCAAAAGCTAGGGGAAAAAATTAAAGAGTAGCGCTTAAAGTATTTAGCTACTCTTTTCTCCAAACAATGTTCTTGCCAAGTTTCCATGATGAATCCATGCAATTGAGTAAGAGAAATACTTTCCAAAGGGATTTTTTTATATTTAAGATGTTGTTCAACAGCATCACGAACATGGCCAAGAAAACTTCTTAATTAATGTTTCAGATATGCAACCTTATCAGCATCGCTAGAATAAATTAACAGTTTTTGCATATAGAAAAATTATTCTTCACTTTTATTTAGGTCACAGATTATGGTTGATGTAAACAAATATGCAAGATGTTCATAATATTCATTTTCATGAGGACCATATAATTCTCTACCGTGGGCAGTAAGAATTTGTTGTCTACATATCCTACATTTAACACCTCCTCTCTAGATTCATAGGGAATCCAACGCCACCATTCTAAAGAAAATCCTAAAAATCCAGCAACCAGCTGGAGTGCTAATTGTTGTCCAGTTATTGTGGTATCCTTTATTCTTTTGTACAATACCCAATTTGACAGAATCTGAATAATTGTTCAAATTTGGGCATGGGATTGGCATTGTATGTTCAACACAGATTGATCAGGCATTTGGGATATCATATTGTTCATTCCATTTACTCTGAAACTAAGAGAATGAGGGACTGACAAAGGAGAAGTGTCATAAATTTCTGACATTTATGTATCAAAAGGAGGAGGGGGTCTTGCTATTTGGGGATGGTTGTGCTCTTGATTGGTTGGGTTTGAAGATCCGACATTTTCTATTTTGGGGATTCTGAATGCTGATAAATATTTATCTGAAAGGGAGTTCAACATTATTTTAAACTGGGAGACCATATCTTTTAACTTGTTGAGTTCATCTTGGTCTTCCATTTCATGATAAAAAATGAATTCTGGTCTTTGGTCATCTTCTTAGATACTCATCATTCCAAATGAGTATCTTCTTCCATGTTTGGATTTATGACCTTTAGCTGGAAGCTCTAATGTAGTTTGGCTTACAGGATTCTTTTTATTACTTACATTCTGGGTTATGGCCATCATTTTTCCTATGACATCTTCAAAGCCAAACAATCAAGAGCACAATGATCCCTAGATAACAAGACCTCCTACTCCTTTTGATACAAAAATGCCAGAACTTCCTAACACTTATCATTCGTCAGTACCTCATTCTCTTAGTTTCAGAATAAATGGAATGAACAATATGATCTACCAAATGCATGATCAACCTGTGTTGAACATGAAATGCCAATCCCATGCCCAAATATGAACAACTATTCAGCTTCTGTCAAATTTGGTATTATACAAAAGAAAATAGGACACCACAATAGCTATCCAATAATTATCACTCTAGTTGGTTGTTGTATTTTTCAGGATTAGCTTCAGAATGGTGGTGATGGATTCCCCAAGAATCTAGAGAGGAAATGTTAAATGCAGGAGATGCAAACCAACAAATTCTTACTTCTTTCGATAAATAATTATATGGTCACGATGAAAATGAATATTATGATCATATTGCATCTTTTTTGATGTCATCTAGTATCTGTGACCTAAATAAAACTGAAGAATACTTTTGCTATATGCAAAAGCTATAAATTTATTCTCCCAATGCAGATAATCTTGCATATCTAAAACATTATTTAAGAAGTTTTCCTGGCTATGTTCCTGATGCTATTGTACAACATCTTAAAGCTAAAAACATCCCCTTGGCAGGTCTTTCTATGGTTCAATTGCATGGATTCATCATCGAAACTTGGCAAGGACATTGACAATTTTCTGGAGAAAATAGTAGCTAAAGATTTTAAGTGACACTCTTCAATGTTTTCCCCTGGTTTTTGCAAAGATGTTGCAAAAATGCTAGATTGGGGATGTGGTGCTCACAATAGAGGAAACTTTGGGCATGATTCATGTATTTGTAAAAATAAAAAGAAGCCAAAGTATACCAACACACCTAGATTTCATCTAGATAAAGGCTACAAGCATAAAAAAAGGAAAAAGATTCAAGAAAAAAACCTATTTTAAGAAAAGATATGAACCTACAGATAAAGAATTTTTTTTTATTTGTGGTAAAAAGGGTCACTGGGCTAACAAATTCCCAAATAAGAAGAAAAGGTGAAGACTTGCTGCTATGTTCTCTGAAGAACTAGATCCAACTTTGTGGGATCTAGCGTGTGTACAATAGAAGATTACCCTGAAGGTGAAATTGTCTTCTTACCAAAATAAGTGGATTCCCTTGCTTTAGATAAATTTTCCCCTGATTCATATGAATCTTCTTCTTATGATTCCAATGAAGATGCAAATTTAAGAGGATGTTCGGGTTCTCCTGATTTCAACTTTTATATGTTCTCTTCTAACCCACCTAAGTTCTCTTCAAAATTTAGGATTTCTGACATTGGAAAAGAATTTTTTGAGACTCCAATTCATCAATATATAAAAATGAAATATGTTAAATATGAAAAAAAAAACTTTTAACAAGGAATAAATCAAAAGAGAAAGTCTCAGTAGCAAGAGAGAAATCTGTCTCTCCAGAAATCAACAAGAATCTAGTATTCTATCATCCTACAGATTTATGCAATGACTATCCTGACCATCATGAGGATAGACAAAAGTTCAGAAAAGATAAAGAGAATCTGCTTAGACTACAAATCAAAGATAAGTAGAATTCATTAAAGCGGCTAGTAAAAGAAATAGAGGAATTGAAAAGAATGCTTGAAATAACAATCAGAGAAAGAGACCAGTCCTCTGATGAAGAAATTTGTAGAGCTTATGATGAAGCACTACAGTCACCAAAAGATTTTGAATGTACAAAACATTCTCAGCACACTAGCGAGTCAGAAGCATAAGAGTTCCATAATGAAGAAGCATCGCTAGGCTCTTTAGGATTGTTCACTGGTCATGAATATTTCATTAAAATAAAGTTTTTACCACGTGAATACAAATATTATGAGTTTCATTGTATGATAGATTTAGGTTTCTAAATGAATTTTGCAAAAGAAAATGCTATACCATTGTTCTACTAGGAAAAAACGAACGAATATGGTGTAGCCATTGAAGGAAATCCTATACAAATCAAAGGTAGAGTTCTAGATTTTTAAATAAGCATTGGAGGAATAAAATAATTTATGCACCTCAATAGACTAAATGATCTTAAGGAAGATTGCATAATAGACTCACCTTTTTTACATAAAGTCAGCCCCATTATAGTCGATGAGCCCGATATGATTTTTACTTGTACAATAAATGGCAGAAGAGTTTCCACCTCTCTATACTATTCTGCTTCTTTCAACTGTAAGAATCGTGTTCCTCAATCTAACCCCAGTCCTAGTTTTGCATAACTGTTCAAAATGGAAAGATGCATCGTCTATGTAGAAATGCATAAGGAATCTTCCCTCTCTGAAATTTCCTTAAAATTAGAGAAGGATTGCACCTTAGAGTCACCTTATGCATTTTATACTAGAGAAAATTACTTTGTCTCTTTACCTTCTAAACCTCTAGAAAAATCAAAAGCCCAAAAATCCTCTACTTCCCTCATGTCTCCCTTAGAAAGAGAATTTTGTGCCAATGCAATTAAGTAACTATTAGACAAAGATCTCATAGAACCCTCTAAGAGACCATGGGAATGTCAAGCATTTTTCATTAATAAACACTCTGAGATAAAAAGAGGAAAACCCAGACTGGTTGTGAATTTTAAACCCTTGAATAAAATCCTTGAACCAATCCGTTACCCTCTCCCTGATAAATCTAGTCTTTTGCAAAGAATAGCAGGATGTGCAATTTTTAGCAAATTTGACTTGAAGTCTGGTTTTTACTAGATTGGAATTGAAGCAAAAGACATGTTCAAGACTACCTTTGATGTTCCTCATGGGCAGTATCAGTGGAAATTCCTTCCATTTGGCATCAATAATGCACCATCAGAGTTCCAAAAAAGAATGGAAGATATATTCAGGGAAAATAAATGGGCATTACTGTATATAGACAATATTCTTATTTGTTCCAAAAATTTGCATGAACATTTAAAACATCTTCAAGAATTTTATTCTTTGGTTTTTAAACATGGGTTTGTTTTGTTAAAATCCAAAATGGAAATTGGAAAAAAGGATATTGAATTTTTAGGATATAAAATAAGTAAAGGACATGCAATTCTTCAACAACATGTCTTGAAGGTTTTTGCTCACTTCCTTGATTAGATCTTCGAAAAAGTTCAACTGCAGAGATTTTTCGCAAGCCTAAATTATATCAGGCCATTCTACAAAGGACATGTAGATGACATTCATTTATTGCAACAATGACTGAAGAAAAATCCACCACAATGGAATGAAGATATGACAAATGCAGTAAAGACAATCAAGGAAAAAATTTAAATAACTCCTTCCACTCTCACTCCCGCAAGGATCTGGTCAAATGGTGATTGAAACGGATGCCTCCAATAAATATTTGGGAGGTATTCTCATACAAAAACATCGAGATAAGGAATAAATATGTGGTTACACCTCAGAAGCATTAAAAAACGCAGAAACCAATTATCCATCAAGTCACAAAGAAATCCTTGGAGTCAAAAAGACTCTAAACAATTTCAAGCTTTATCTAAAACCTGTCAAGTTTATTGTTAGGACAGACCTGAAAATAATTCCTGGTATATTTAAGATTGAAAATCTTATGGCTGAAAATAGTTCTAGGATTTTAAAATGGTTCCTTTGGTTAAAAAACTTTGATTTTGACATTGTATATAAACCAGGTTATTTAAATTGTGTTGATGACATGTGAACCAGAGAAGAACTACAGGATAATCCTAGAATTAATATGTTCAACTATGGAGCATCCATCTCGTCAAGTACAAAATCCAAAGTCCAAATCTTCAATGATCCCTTGTCAAAAGAAGAAAGAGAATATTTTTTGAATTGTGGCAGCAAAAAGGAAGAAGATAAATATCTTGCACTCTCTTTGATCCAACAAGTAAATGCCTCTCCTTTGAGAATTCAAATATTGGATAGATGGGAAAAACAAGCCTTTAAAGGCTTAGAAAATGCTCTGCACCAGCTTCAACAACTAAATCATGTTTGTATTGACATGGCCTATACAGATGGACGAGAATTGTATTATGTTCATATAGGTCTAGGGTTTTTGACATGGAATAGCTACAACCTCATATTGTAGTTCTGCAGAGAAAAATGATAGATAATAATTTGTGGATATCCTTCTACATTGGTGCAACAACAATGGTCAGGATGGACAGAAGTTTTTCTTGACAAATTTTTTCCAAGGAAATATTGGGTTCAACAGTATGGAAATTTCATCTTACACCTACAAGAAGACAAGATCATAGCACACCACAATCATATGTGGTTTAAATTTAAGTTCCAACATCTTGGAGGATCTCACTCCCTTCTTGAACCCCCTAGTTTCACTTAGCAGAAATACAGAATAATGGACAAAAATGGACGCCTCTTGGATAATAAAATTCATACGAGAAGGATTCCTCTAAATACTAAAGTTGAATCCACTTTCCAAGGAGAATTCTATTCTATTCCTAATGGAGTCATGATCGAATCTGATGTGGAACAATGCTTTTCATCATGCTTATTTTTGGACACCGAATTTGGTTCTTATAGCAACTCTGACAGATTCGCTGGTTATACATGTGGGGAAAACCCATGTATTTTTAATCATGACAATGAATAATGAAAAGCATCGTGGTCCACTAATAGTAGCTCCACTATGTAAAAATTCTAGTCTAGTAGTCAGTTCGTAGATTCTTTCACATGGCTTGGGTGACTTACCCAACAAAAGGTGTGATTTGATCCATTGTCATGAGATCCGAATCAAGTATTTTTACTTATAGGTGTAAGTTTCGGGTCACCGGTTTACCAGATAAATATGTATAAATAAGGTACTCCTCCCCTCATTTGGGTGTTGAGTGTTTTTTAGTCTAGTATTTTTTTTTGCATTTTCTCCATGTGTTGAGCACTGTGTATTCTCTCCCTCTGTTCCTCAAGCGATTATCTAGGATCAAAAGCAGTGATCTCACTTGTAATGAGTCTGTAAAACCAATAGCGTACCCTCTCCCCATGCACTTAGTGTGAACATTTGGGATCATAATCTCTAGTTAATGTAAGCTTGTTCTTTTGATGATCTTCTCCCTCCAAGATGAACAAGCTTTTGAGTCTGTGTTAAGAAGCTTCATTTTCTGAAGTCTCTCTGAATTCGCGTTCGCCTTCGATATATATTCTTAAACTTTAGTTTTAACATCACAACCTATTAAGGTTTATAGATGGTCATGAGGATTAATATATAAGATTTGAAATAAAGTTATATTTATATATATAATATTTATATTCTATTTGTTTTCCCATAAAAATTACTTTCAACATCATTACATCTTGAGGTTTTAACATGGTTATGGGATTAAGATCTAAAAAAGAACCTTCAGATCTCAACTTTCTTGAACTAAACCTATAAGCCATGAATTTTACCACCCTATATAGCATCACAAGAATGCAGTAGTGGTTTTTGGTATGGAAATTCGATATACATCTCATTAAAATGTTGTGTGCACTATGGATAGGTATGAAGTTCATTACCATTTTCATGGCAGGGAAGAAAGTAGTCTCATAGCTTAACCATGGTTACTTGAGGAAAAAAATATCTCTAACCCATCAAAATAGTTTCTTAATATCAAGCACAAAAAATGTGTTGGAAAACCACAACAAAACATCCCCATAGGGCATATTTGGAAAACTAGAGGGATATGGATTGGATGAATAGGTCTAGAGAATCAAGAATGGTTGTTGAGGATTAATAAATATGTAATAAGGAAAACAAGGCCATCAATCTCCAAAGAGATAGTCTCCAAACTAAGAACCATAAAAGAAACATAAATTAAGAGCTCTATAGGGGGTCTTTCGAATTCAAGTTCGATATGGATGCCATTAAAATGTTTTATGCACCATGGGTTGCTCTTGGGACTTTGACCATCACGGTTGAAGCTAATTATTGAGCTTAAGAGCCTTGAAGAGTGCTAATTAACATAGATAAAATTACAACAAATTATCTAAAACTATCAACTAAAGAATTACTCAGAATAATCTATGGCTATGAGGAAAATTGGATTCCCTCCAATCACCATGTGAATAATGGGATAGGGTAAAGAAGCACCCGCAGATTTGGTTCCAAATTGCTGTGGAAGTTTCCTAAGGAATCTTTAAATATATAGAGCACATGATCTCCCATATATATATATATATATATATATATAATGTATATATGTATATATAGATATATATATACATATACATACATACATACATATATATATATATATATATATGTGTGTGTGTGTGTGTGTGTGTGTGTGTGTGTACATTTTCTAGAAGTATATGAAGGTAGACCACACCTATGATAAGATTATTGTATAGATGAAAGTTTAAATAGGGGAATGATTCTTGATTTGAAGTGTATGCTTCTTTAATATAGAGTGGGGTATTCGCGCCATGAGTAAGGTCCACTATTACAAGATGGGGTTGTTTAAGACAATTTTTAAAGACAAAAATTAGCATATTGTCTTAAATATTTCTTACTAAATATTTTATGACAGTTAAGACAATTTTTAAGACAAATTTTAAAGACAAAATTAACATATTGTCTTAAATATTTCTTTCTAAATATTTTATTAATAGTTAAGACCAGTTCTAAGACAAAATTAGATTAAAAACTACTTTCATTTCTTAATTTCTGAGGTTGCTATTTTCTTATAAAAAAAGTAAAGCTGATTTTTTTGGGAGGCAAAAGGATTTTGGGATTTTCATTTTGCATGAAGCTTTTCTTCAACCAGAAGGGTTGTGAGAGAGATGTCATGGATGTTGATGATAGATAAGGCCATTCAATGAATAGATCGGTCTCAATAAATCAGAATTAGCGAGCTTCAGTTGGTCAAGTGTATAACAGTAGAGACAAAGGTATGCTCTATCCCCTTTATCTAAGATATTTTGTATGAATGGTTTCAGATGGATCCTAAAAACCAAGGTTTTTAATGACTCTTTTCCATTTCTCCAGGTGGTAATGATGTATTGCATCAATGGACATTATATCATGGCCTCTGAATATACACGAAGATGATCAGAAATTCAAAGTGGAAGGGCAGTCAAGAAACCCAATAACACAATATCTCTGTCTCTCCCTTTTCTGTATATGTCCTTTTGGTAGCAATATTATTTGATGGTAACATTTATTTGTCTTCTTAAGAGCTTTGAAAACTTTCCTTAACTTTATGCATTTCTACTCCCTATGAAGGAAGAATGAACTACGAGAATTGTGTATTATACATAAGTTATGGGGGATTTATGGAGTGAATGCTGCTCGGTTAAAAAGTCTTAGGAATTTGTATACCAGAGAGATAGCTTTGTTAATTGGGTTTCCGGGATTGTTATGAAGGTGACTCGCCCCATGGGTTCTTTCCAATACATGCTATTGGGGTTCGGGGGTAGGTAAATCTATGTTTGTTGAGCTTCTGCCCCAAGTATTACGGGCTTACTGCCTCTCGCTCGAGTTACAAAACCTCCAAGGTGAGGGGGACTGTGGTGTAGATATTTGGATATGCTATTACATTTCACCAGAGATCTTAATGGAATATGGGGTAGAAATCTATCAGCGGTAAAAATGGAAAAGGGTATTTGTTGTCTTTACTTCTACCACCTTACAATTTGGGTTACTTTTGACAGAGTTGTGTAGGAGGCAATGGAGAAGTGAATAGTGGGTTGAAATTACAGATGAAGCACAATGAATCAAGTATGCATGCTCAGAGTTTGTTTCTTACTGATTCATATACAATTCCATGCTTTTAGGAAAAGTAGATAAAAAATAACCCGTAAAATAATAATGGCATCCTAATAAACCTATTAATCAAAAGTGGTGAGATTGTGCATATAGTGCAGGAATTTTGAGAGAGTCGGTTGGATGGTAAAGCTGGGTGTTTCCGTTTTATTTACCAAGTTTTATAAATCAAGGTTTCTTCCTTGAATATTATAAGTTGATCAATCAACATTTTCTAGCAATGCTTGATTTTACTGTGTTTTTTGCGTAGGTGGATTTAGTGGGCGGTTACTATGACGCTGGGAATAATATTAAGTATGGGATTCCATGGCATTCACCGTCACCAGGCCAACATGGCGAGCCATTTAGTATAAAGATGAAGTTGTTGCAGCTGGAGAGTTGGTTAACTTTAGGGATGTTGATTATTTCATCAAAGCAAGTGCCACTGAAAACGAGCTACGTGTTTAGGTAAATTGCCATTTAACACTACGTCTATAATTTTTCTTATGATTTAGATTTTGGATGAAACATAGAGGGGCAAACTTAATTAAATATAGTTTCTGATAGAACCCTCATATGAAACTATATTTAATTAAAAAATTTAGTCATGAGAGGAATTCGAATGAAATATCTTTAGAGACGACGAGTTGAGGAGATTTGCGATCACCCTCACGCCATGCACGCATCGTTGGAGCTCCATAGGGTGCGAATAATAATTGTATCAAACAGAAATATTGTCTGGAGGATCCCTGTTGCGTAGCCGAAGCTCTCCCCTTGATAAATTCTCCGTGTTATCAATTCAATGTTGCTAAATTCTTTGTCGTAACGTTGATAATTCGCTACAGACTTGTTATTTTTTCTATGTTATTGTCAATGATTCATTTTATTATTGTTATATTCTAAAACGAGAATATTCCAAATGTTCCTTTTCGATACTGAACATAGTCTTAATCAAAATGTCTCATTCTGATAATGAACTTTTAATTCAAGAACGCAACTCCTCCAACAACTCCAAGAAAAAACCTCAAACATCTCGAATGGAAAAACTACGTAACAATTCAACGTTGGAAGGTGATGAGATCAAGCATATTTTTTCCATGAAATTTAAACAAAGTTCACTGCATTGAACAGAAGTGCATCAAGTGAAACTTGATTGGCCTAACCACGAAAAAATCATGACGCCTTTCATATGTAAGAAAACTGCTTTCACCAATGAAGACATTACAAAATCCCAACTTCTCGATAGGGATAATATATACGATGTATGATTATGAACGTCATGTACACCTATTTATAATTTAATAGTTAAATGACTACTCTGAGGGGATTTCTTGTCCCACAAATAAAGGAGTCTCAAACAACAAACTAGTGTTTAGCTTAACGATGACCTTAAAAATAGATGATTATAATGCTTCTTCTATAACACAGAATCACAACTTCTTTTTAAGACACAAGTATCAATATATGAACATCAAAGAAGGTTAAATATTATTATACTTTATCGACTATGCTTCTTTTTGTAAAATCTGTGACCTTTAAGTATATGTACATCTCATTGTGATCAGCTTTGATCTTTTATCTTTGTTTACCACAATCCAATCCCGCGCTCTTTATACAAATCAAGAGTTGTTCAAATCATCTTTAACGTTGCCAACTTGTTCCCTACACTTCAATATATATATATATATTCATCATTTATAATCTAACCCATAATTCTAGTGAATTTTAAGTCAATGCACTATACAAGATGGTGTCTTTAAGATGTATTTTAAAGATAAAAATAGCTTTTTCTCTTAAAAAAAATTATTTTAAATTGATTTTATATTTTGTAGGAATGTTTAAGGTGAGTTTTTAAGAGGAAATTAGTATTTAGTTTTAAATCTCAATTTTAGATTTTTTTTATTAGTTACTATTTTTGTTAGAAAGCTGATTTTATGAAAAAGGGAAATGAAAATAAAGTTTTAGAGAGGAAGCTTTTTCCCAATCCTAAATTTCTAGTTTTTTTCATCTTCATCTTGCATAAACCCTGAGGTGCAATGAATTGTTATTGTTATTGTAAAGCTTGTGTTAATTAGCCATGGACACTACTTCACAGCATATGGGATTGGAAGAATATTTTGAAATTGTTAGAAGCCAAAAATATCACTTAGATTTCATTCACTTTCCAAGTTAGATGCCATGGTGAACCATCAACCATTGGTGGACAACAAGTAATATGCTTAGAGGCAAGTGGTGAATCAAATCCGACATTAGCTTCATTAAGAAACATAGTAAGAGAAGAAAAACTAGAAGTTTAAGAGAATTGTATGAGCAAAATGAAGAAGTAGATAAAGTTTCAAATTTTGCGCTCATTGCATGTGGTCCTGTAAATGTCAATGAGGTTGTTAAAGAAGATGTTTGGGTAAAATATATGGAAGAGGAATTTGATTTCATAGAAATAAATAATACTTGGGATATTGTAGATTTACGTGCTTACAAAAATTATATTGGTGTTAAATGGATTTATAAGGCTATGTTGAATGCTGATGGTGAAGTTGAAAAACATAAGTGAAGACTTGTAGATGAGGGGTTCAATCAACAAATCAATGTTGATTATAATGATACTTTTTCACTTGCAGGATAACTTGATAAATTGAGGATGGTGTAAGCTATTGTTGCTCAAAATGAGTGGATTGCACATCAAATGGATGTTGAGTCTACATTTTTAAATGCAAATATGGAAGAAGAGGTCTTTGTGAGACAATGTCCTAGATATGAGATTGATGGACACGAAGACAAAGTCTACATGTTAAAGAAAGTGTTGTGTGGATTGAAACAAGCACCAAGATTATTGTACACCATAATTGATGAAAATTTTAAACACTGAAGGGTTCATCATAAGTCCAAGTGAGCCAACCTTACATACAAAGGTAAATCAAGAAGGTAAAAAGTTGATAGTTTTCTTGTATGTTGATGACTTCTTTTTCATTGGAGATATATCAATAAATGATTTTAAAAAAACCATGAAAACAAAGTTTGAGATGTCTCATTGAGGAATGATTAAGTATTTTCATGGTATTGAAGTAACCCAATTTGAATATGGTATGTTTATAAGTCAAATTAAACATGAAAATTATATATTGAGAAGATTCAAAATGATGAATTTTAAGGAAACTGTAACCCCAATTGCAATTGGTACAAAACTCAACATAAAGAATGAAGGGTCAAATGTTGATCTAACGATGTATAAAATACTGGTTGGAAGTCTCATGTATTTGATTACAATAAGGCCTGATATAGTTTTTGCAATAAGCTTAATTTCAAGATTTATGGAGTCTCCAAAATGCACAAATTGACAAACTAGAAAGAGAATAATGACTCATTAGAGGAAAGTTTGGGTCTCAAATGGGCCTTATAAGAAAACTAGCCAACAATAAATTGTTGTGAGTTGGAATTAACGAACCAATAGAATTTCAATAAAATGATTCAACCATAATCATTGAATTGACATATTTGTCATAAAAAACTACTTTTTTTGTTCATATTTTCAACATATCTCCCTGTGTTTTTAGTCAAATTTCGAGCAAGATGGCTCGTTGGATGCATAATTTAATTTTTCATCCAATGAGTACCCACAATGAATATTTTTTATGGCCCCCGCTACCAAAAGAATAAGAAATACCTAAAAAATGTGATGATGAAATACCTCAAAAAATGTGATGATGATGTCATCATCACATTTTTCAGCTATTTCATTTTTGGGGGTAGCGAGGTCCATCAAACGTATGTAGCATGGGTACTTGTTGGTTGCGGAATTAAATTACACATACAATCAGCCCTTTCACTCGAAAGTTGAGTAAACACATAGGGAGATATGTTGAAACTACAAACAAAAAGTAGTTTCTTCTTTCTTCCTCCAAAATTAATCGATATTATTTTATTATTTTAACTATTATTTTATTATTTTCCTTAGGAGGCCCATTTTAGACCTCAAATTTCCTCTAACTTGGATATATTTTTGGAACATCTAATTTTGGTATTTAGTATACATCATTTTCATATTTTAAGTTGATTGGATATACGAATAGTAATTTTGCAGGTTCTACAGATGATAGGAAGAGCACATCAAGATATGTGTTCAGCCTTGGATCAGGAGCATAGCATTGGATTCAAAGAAGTAGCCCATAGTGACATATCTTTTTCTCAAGTAAAGTATGTTACAACAACAACAAATACATGTCAAACAGTATGAATGAGAAGAACATTTTTTGAGTTGCATCATGAAAAAAAAAACCAACTCAGATCTTTTGCAAGAATAAATCATCTATTGCACTTTCAAAAAATAATGTTTTCATAAGAGAAGTAAACATATTGATATAGGATATTATTCTATTCGGGAGTTGGTAAAGAAGAATGAAATCAATATTGAATTTTGTAGATCAGAATATCGGTTTGCATATTTGTTGATAAGAACTTTGGGAAATTACTTGTTTGAATTTCATACACAAATAATAGGAGTTTCATGTTGTAAAAAACAGTTTTTTAGTAAGTATCATTTTGTGTTTTGAGTGAAACAATTAAGGGGGAGAATGTAAGAAATTGATTATTTCACTGCTTGTTAGAATATTGAAGAGCCAAAACCACAACACTGACTTAGCTATCATATTTTGAAAATCCATCCACTGCCTACTATTTTCTACTTATTGAATTTATGAAGGGGCAACATATCACATTGAATTTTGAAGAAGGAATCCACTGCCCAACGTTTCAACCATTGAATTTGTGAATAGGAGATTCTATTATATTTTTTGACTTAACGGGATTTGAAGGATCATCACCAGTAGTCACATTCACCTGTTAGTTATTTGAATGACCAATATAGTCTTGATTTTATCATAAAATTCACAGAAACAAAGTATTTATTGTTAATGTAATTTTGATGCAATGAAAGGTTAAGATCATTAATGATTCAATCCAATTTTTTTATATAAATATGCAATCATGTTGGAATTTAATAGAATCAATTAGAAGGAGTTTAATAGAAAATGTAGCTTTCTTCTCTATAATTTTGTTAGAACATGTTTTTATGAGTTTGTAAACCCTTTATAAAATGCTCAGTTTTTGTTGTAGCATGTTAAATTTATGAGTTATATTTTATTTCATACAGTGTGCTAAGTTACTCTATGTGTTGATCAAAGCATCATGATAAGTTTTGGATGCAGGAAAGATTAAAATTTGGTTAGTTCATTTTATTGAAACCGTTGCTAAAACAATCCTGTAGAATGTAGTTTTGTTGAAACTCCTTCATAATTTGTTGTTAGTCATCTTGTAGATGTTGGTCTCTATTTTAAATGATTTGTAAGTGTTGTTGGGTTTAAAAGCAACACTCCCTTCCTTCTCCACATAAAATGCAGTTGGAAATTGATTGATTCAATTTCCCTAACACATATCCATTATAGAGTTTGATATTCAAATGCAACTGGGAATAGTTGCAATCCCATGACTCGATCACCTTTAATATTTTTTAATCCATTCACAATAACAATCATGAATTCATTCGTCTTTGTCCCTTAAGAATAAATATTTACTTAACATCCAACCAACTTAGCGAGGAGTCTTGCGCTAGTAGTGATCCATGAACAAACTTTTTTTAACACACAGGTGTTTGTTGCAGGGTGCACATACCTTTGGATGATGTTGTCGCACTTGATTTTGATACTTGTGGTTGATACCACTTAGTGCATCTCTTCTTTTCCATATGGATGTTCTTGAATTTTTTTGTTGATATATCCAATCTCATACAAATATTTCCAATACATGATACACCATACAAACAATTGTGAAATTTTCCCTAGACGCATTTGACACTTGAACTAATGTGTTGGTGGTACATTTGTGTCGACTATGATTTTGGTAGCATGCTTGGAAGTTATTCCAACTACAATATGTAATTAATATTTTTACTTTTAAAGAAGGATCCATTTCAAACATAATCAATGTCTACTGGAGGGCACTTGACCTGTGGGATATCATTGTAGGCACTCTTCTTGGTTCCCACAAGCATTATCGATTTTCTAATTGGTTTCTAAAAGTTTCAATTGGAAAGGTGAGCATTTACATCATCAAGCTTCTTGAAAAGTGTCTCAAATATTTTGATAGCGGAAAATATGCTATGTTGCTTAAGGAAAGTTATGAAGTGTATATATAGTAATCTCCTTATGTTCTTACGGATCCCTTGTGAAATCATACATTTATGAGGGGAAAGGAATAGATACCTATACACTACCTCTAGTACCATACATTCATCAATAATTGGCTTATGATATACAACACATTGAGCATCAATATCTGAGTATTGATGATGATGTGTCAACAGCGGAAATTAAATCAAAGAAGGAGCAGTCAAATATATTCTTAGTCTCAGAGCCAAACATCACATGCATAGCACGTACTTGATATGCAAGGTTAATTATTCACAGACACTTGATGATGAAGGTTTTTTTTATCTCCTCAAGTAATCTATTTGATACAAAATATGATTAATGATAGTTGGATTTGATACATTTTCCATATTAGTAACAATTATGCTTCCATTTGGGTTGCAACCAATGCTCATATTTACAAGTTTTTTAATAACTTAACATTCAATACCACCTACACCCATGACCATGCACTATCCATAATCAGGATTCTCTTGAATTTTCCTCCCAAATAATGCAAATTGAGGATCATATTGTGACCGAGTGATGGCGACTAGGTGAACAGTGAAATATTTCCTCTGTACAAAAAATTGAATAGTGCAGAGCTAGTCTCCAAACACCGATTGATATATAGATATATATTTGACATGAAAAAGTAATTTATAGTTCTCACTCAGCACCATAGGTTACACTATGATCTACAGTGTGCATTGCTTTGAATTTCCCATAATAAATCTATCTTCCACATGACATCATAACCATTCGTTGTTCTGTCTAAAGGAGGAAAACCAACCTAGCAATGTTTTTCCCTCTGTTAAATTTTATCTGTGAAAGAATCCCAGATTTATTCACTAGGGATTCTTATCAAGAGCTTGATATATATGCTATGCTTCATCCTCCTAAACAATATGGACCATTATACAGAGACCACCAATCGACATGCCATGAGTAGCTCGACACAGTGTCAAATACCCCAAATTTGCAAAAAACATTTTATGTTTAAGAAGACATTATATTTTAATTTTATTGTAAAGTTTTTTATTATTGACCATGTCGGGTCAAGGATGATTTTAATTAATTATGATGAATGAATATTTTATTAGTTAATAAATAAAACATGAGACAACAACTTAAGGAGGCTGTTAAATGAGTGTCTACTGGTCACTAGGTGGAATAGACTGGGGTGAGAGCAGATTGACACTTGGCAGCATCCTCAAACCACTTCTAGCTGTTGCAGGAGAAAAATTCCATATTTTTCTGTTCATTGTTCCCCAAGAAAGTGGAACAAGAGTAGGTGTCTCATTAAATGAAAAACTGACCAAAATACCTAGGCATGCTTATAATTACCCATTGAATTCAGCAGGTGACTGGTCAATCTTTACTTGGGAAATTTATGAAGAAACATTTGTGCACAAGATATTTGATGGAGGGGAATGATAGAAGTGTTTGAGTGAAAAGGATAATTTACAGAACTAGTGCAGTTGAATTGTTGAGTTCTCTTCTACAGAGAAGCAGAAGTATTACTGCTAAATACTTATGTGGAGATTGCATGGGTTTTATATCCCATCATCTCACCTAGTGCTTTCAACCAATGGACTAGTGAACAGGCTCGGGGTCCTAAGACTAGGAGCTAAGCTATTTTCAGGAATTGGTTGGAAGGAACGAGCTCCTTAGTTTGTTGTCTCCTCTACGAGTTCTCAGGTTCTAAAATGTTATTTTATTTTATCTTATGCAAATATAAGTACTGAAATGAATGCACTTAAGATTGATTTACTCATGTGTTTGGATAAGTTGTTTCTACAATTTAGAGAGAGTAAACTAGTTCTAATTCAAGAAGTTACTTGTTAGAATTATTAAATAAATATTCTAGGGTTAGGTTTAATTGATTAGTGAATGTTTTTTTACCTTCTTGTATTTTTCCACTCGCCTTATGGAGAAATACTCTAGTACAGTAAGTGATTTAGAATAATGAGTAAATAAAGTTAAGATGTGTATAAAATCCGAGCATTTATCTTTTACTATTAGTTCATTTCTAGGAATGTTATAAAATAAATTTCCTTAATTCCAGAATTCATTCGAGTGATATACATTGTTAAATTTTATTTATAAGTACTATAAAGAATGTTTTAATAAATATTACTACACACTTTTTGTAACCGTGTTCATCTTAACACAATATAAATAATTTTTTCTAGGGTTTAAACGTAAAATTATAAATATATAATTATTACACTAATATAGAATAGGAAAAAGAGTGAAATCGATTAAATTCAGACTTATAAACAATAAATTTGTAATTATAGTAGCAAAACAAATTATACTAATAAACTAGTATGTTAATTACAGTAATTCTGGAAGTACTAAATGTTAACAATACTAAAAAAATACTACATCAATTAAAATAGAGTTATAAAATAAAAAAATTAAATTTTTTTCGATGTCAAAACCCAAAAACTATCAATATAAAATTTCATCATAAGTTTTCTTTTCAAGTTAAAGAATTGATCTATTTCCTTTTTATCCACACCACTTAAACATAAGTATAATCCTGTTTTGAAAACTTCATACTATTTATAGGTCAAAAGAAAATACTCCAACTTTTGGCCTACTAGCTTTGTCCATTTATAACTATTATTATTTTAATTAGAGTTTATTTATAAAAAAAACTAATTACAGAGTTTAATAAGAAAAGGAAAAACAGTTTTTTTAATGTGGAAGGATCTGTCTCTCCTTTTGTGTTATCTTGTAACACAGTTAACCACCTATTTTAAAACCCTAATTAAATCGATTACACACAGTGATCTAATCTAATACTTGTAATAAACAGTTTTACCATTATAAAAATTGTATACAATAAAAATTTATAGGATTTATAACACACACTCAGTCTTTCATAAAATCCTATTTTAGTCTTTCATTAAATCCTATTTTAATCTTTTAAAAAACAGTTATATAATTTAATTCTAAAAAAAATAGTTTTTTTTAACATATAAAAAATTTAAGTGGAAACAAAAAAACTCAAAGAGAGAGTGTTAATAAAGCTCGTTTTAACATAAATATATTCATAAAACAAAAAAAGGAAACCTTAAGTTATTTTTTTTATTTCAATTTTAGAAACCTTATGATTTAAAAAAAAAACCCTTAGTATGCTCTAACATCCTATCAGGAAAGTACAAAGCCTCACAGCTTTTTAAAATATCAAAACGACCATTTCAACCTATAATGTCCTGAATTTTCGACCTACCATTTATAGGCATGAGCCTATTGATCATGACGATTATATTGATGTTTTATTTTATATTGGGTCAAATACCCCACTGCATATGAACACAATGATTTGTTTTGTATATTTTGCATAAGCCAATTGTTGATGATATATATACGTTTTGTGTTGGGTGTGGACTCTGAAGCACATGATTGATGAAATGTTTTGTGTTGGGCATGGACCCTGAAGCACGTGATCGATGAGATGTTTTGTGTTGACAGAGAGGCTTTGGAGCACATGGGTACTTACATTTGTGTTGAGCATAAAGCTCTCGAACACATGAAAATATAATTGGAAATGTTGGGCATAAGCTCTAGAGCATTCCATGTTGATGTTGAGCATAAGCTCTAGAGCATCGGATCTTTGGCCAATGTATCCCTAGGTGTATCATACAAGTACATTCTAGCATTTAGTGTTGAGCAAAAGCTTTGGAATTGCACTATGTTTGTAACTCACTACTATAGGAATTGAGTATGGGATCTAGTAAGTGCTAGGGGTTACTAAAAATAATTTAATAACTTCTGAGCGAAAATGGCTCGAGAAAAATATTGATCGTCATCATACTTATTTATAAGTGATTAAATGAAATTTCAAATTTCTGTATTCTCATCAAAGTACTGAAGAGATACCACGTTATACGAGGGAAATCCAACATGCAAGGATGTTTAGAGTTTCCTATCCTAGTAGACCTAAGCCATCTATCTACTTAACCTTCATGAATAAGTGTCGTTAAGTCTAGGGTTCATGACGCATGATGCCCGAAGACAAATGCTAACAAGTATTTTAATACTATGTACTTTATACATAGTATCTATAAATAATTAATTATATAATTTAATAAAGAAAAAAGAGAAGCCCTGCGAATTACTATTTATTATTAAAGTATTTATAAATAGTAAAATATCTATGAAAGATTTACTAGGAACTAGTTTAAAGTTCCTAGGTTAAGAATTGAAAATTACCCCAGTAAATTTAAAAGGGTTAAATCAAGAAATCAAGGATTTCTTGATTTAACTGCCCCTTTAACTGAAAAGTATCCCTATAAAAACTGAAGCCAAGCAAAGGCTTGGGGTTTTTATTTTTATCTAGGAGAATTTTATTCTGCCTATTTTTTTTCTCAAGTGTTTTCTTAGAGAACTGCTCCTTAAACTAAAGGAGGATTGATTTAGAAATGTTTACCATATAAGAAACCCTACGTTAGGAGCTCTAAGCTTCTTCCATGTTGGCGTCTAGCTCGAGGGGATCCATATTTAATACAGGAACAGTTTCGGGTCATGGTTGGGTGGAACGTGGTAGTTTCCTAGTGATATGGTCATCAAATAGAGGTCATATCTACATTGAACTGTTAATGCTGGTTATTTAAGTGTGCAGGTGCAACCATTGACAAAGCTTCAAATTCAGGTATGAAACCCTGGAAAGCCTATTCTATTTTATTTCCTAAATATTTGTTACTATTTCTATTAAGTAATGGCTGCAATGTAATTTCTAATCCTAAAGGTTAAGTTTTATGGTTAATAAATTGCTAAGGTTTGTAATCACAATTTCGCTCATCTTATGCTAGAGAAGTGTTATTATATGTTCTTTATGTTCAGGGTGGTATCCTTCATAAATTTTATTGTATTAACTAAGTGTTGAATTTAGTTTTATGTCTATGTTGTGTTCTCTGTATTTAAATACTCTGCTGACATATTTCATTTGTCAGCAGAGGCTTGCCCTAGAATTTAAATAAACTAGTTGAGTAATAATTAATTAAAATATATGATTTATGCTAAACTATACATCTTTATATTTTAAATTAGATCTACTAAGAACCAAGTTCATATAATAATTAATTTAAACAAGTTTTCAAATACCTTCTAAGGTATGCTTCATATAATCATATAAACCCAAAATACTTTACATAACTGAATAAAACATTAAACTTAATCGGAGGGATATCGTGACCATCCATGTGGTCCTTATCAAGACTCTACCCTAAAATCTATAGTATTAACATCTATATTAAAATAACATAAATCACATGTATTATATCTTTAAAGGTCGCATATAATATCCATCATAACATCCACCTAAACTTTTACCAAGTAACAAATCATCTAACTGTGTATTTTTAAACAGAGGTCATGGTATCAACCCTCACGAGTTACAACTTAAATTCATAAACAACATTAAAATCCATAATAAGAACGTTAACACAATTCATCACCATAATCAAAAGGCATAACAAAATCCATAGAGTCAATACCTATTACCTTTTCTATTATTTCTTATAAAATATTTCATAGCTTGAAATGGCCCTGACCCGATCGATGAAGGTTGTATACCCAGTCATAGGCCACGATATACTCTAAGCATTCAGGATATGTTTTACCAACACATCGAATGCCTTTTAAATAATGATTCAAGAAAGAATAAATCCTTGTTATAAACCCATTGCTTATATCACTACACAGGCCACGATTGACACCATTTTGCCATATAATTAAAATTCCTACACTAGCAGAGAGGTTGTAAGACTCTAGCTACAACATGACCTCAGACACTAAATATTTTAATACACAGTCCGATAAATATAACCTTACTATAAGAGTTGGCCACTAGGGTTCCCAACCTAGGGTTTTCCCTCAGCCGAATTTACATCAGAACCAAATAACTGTAATAAAAAATACTACAAATATATCGCCACACTATGGGAAGGCTCATGCCATTTATGACATGGCCTTTACCCATGCTATCAAAATATTACGTGAACCAAACTAATCAATGGAATTTACACATAGAGAATCCGATAGGGCGTATGCCTCTATTTTCAAAACCCCAACCCCATTTAAATACAGAGCTAATTAAAAACACATGAGGAAATCGCACACACAATTTATCAAGTTAACCATTACATGTTATAAAAAACAATACAGATATTTATTTATACATAGGTCTCAATGTCTATACAAAGTCGCCATTAAAGGCCAAGAACAAGGTTGTACACAAGCGTGCCAATAGGATATGGCACCATTGCTTGCAATTGTGCAGCCCATGGCTATAAAATCCCAAAACCAAAACATTAACGATTTACATAACTGAAATAAAATTACCCAGAGCCGAATGGCCTAAGAAACGATTCATGGCATAACGCCTCCATTTTAAAAATAACCAAGTCTGTATTCAAATACCAAAGGTGAAATTGATTTCTCTACAGCGTCAAACCCCAACCAAACAACCATTCGAAACATAGCTCTGACACAAGATTCAAGGGTGACAAGCATAAGCTTGAATTAGAATTCTTACCGTGGCCATGAATTCAATGCTTGGGTCCAATAGTGTCATAACCATGCTGCTCCTCAATTCCTTCCGACACCTACAAGCAACAACCAAATGGGGATGAGGAGTATGCCATCCTTTCAAACTGTAAACCAAACTAATGTGAAGGCTTATAAATTCATTCGGGCATACGTCACAAGCTGGAGGTCACCTCCATGGCCATACCTCTGTGCAAAGACAAAACAATGAAACCTCAAATGACAATGCAATGCACATCCATCATGAGCCAAGCCTAAGGGGAAGGCTATCACATTTTTCAATGAGCATTAAATGCACCAGGTTGGAGTCCATTAACTTTTTATCAAAGCCGCTTGCATAGTCGTGCCTTGTTGGAAGGTATCGATTATTACCACACTCCATACCAATGCTAAAACCTTGGAACATATGGTTTATACCATATATGATGTCACCCCAAAATTTAAACATCAACGTTAACATAATACAAAGATTGCACTATCATAGTATTTCAAATAATACTTAGTCATAGGTTGCGCTAATCCAAAGTCTAAGACCCTTGCTTAGGAATGTAGATAATGTTTAGTCCATAGGTTCAGAGCTCAGTGTTTTAATACCATAGTAACAAGATGTTTAGGCTTAAGCCCCATGGCATACAAAGTATGCCATGATAATCTCTCGGACTATCAAATCTAAAGCTATGGTCTCAAACCTTTAATAACTTGCCAATAGAAGAGCATAAGAGATGTTAAAGAGTATATTAACAATATACATAGCATGAAAAAGATATTAATGACATACATGATAACGAATTTAAAACCATAATGAAGAATAATTAATGCACATGAAATTTGGCCAAAATATCTAAATTGAGGATAACGACACTTACCAAGTTGTAAAACCAAGTCAATAGGCAACATAATAATTAGCAGCAGGTTATTGACGATCAAGGGTGTCAACACACTTTACATCTGATCCCAACGCAAGAAATGAACTACGTAAGTAAAAGAGAAAGGTGCCTTAGTTCGATTGAACTAAGTAAGCCTGCGTAACTGAGTAATACCTTACCTCTCAGATCGTCATGGGAGAACTAGTCCTGCCACTCCACCACATTATTCCCATCAACAAAGTTAAGTTAGTTTTCATTAAATAAACAAGGTACACATGTGCAGGAGTAAAAAAATGAACTATACAATTCATTAATCCATCAACAGTAATAACTAAGATGTACAAATAGTTTAAATAACAGAATTAAGACATAAGAAGTAAATGAACAAATAACCACTGAATGGATAAGAGATTAATAAGACAGTATGAGCAGTTTCTGAAGAGATCGAAAGTTTAATTAGCGCATGTAATTCCACATGAGTAATAATTATCCCCTTTGGGTTGTTTTGCACTAGTCCATAATTATTTTTCAAGTTTTGGGGACATTACAAGTGGTATCAGAGCCCAGTTTCAATACTGAGAGACTTATGGGCGCACTAGGAATTCACGCAGAGAAAAATAAAGTATGACAAGTAATTTTTGTTCCTAACAAATTTTTTTGCTGCTATTAAAAAATTTTGTGTTACAGGAAAAATTTTACAATGTTGTTAAGTTTATGAAAACTGAGGAAGAAAATAGTCAATAGGATGAAATGACCACCCCCACTTCGGAAGTGAACTTGGAGGTCAAGCAAAACTCTGATGTGCTAAAACAATTGCACAGTATTCAAGATAAACTAAAAAGTTTTAGAGAAGACAGTCTAAATGAAAGAAAGGAACAACAAGGTATAAATGAAGCATTATTGCGTAACATGATGGGAGGGAGCCTGCAAGGTAAACTTACCCAGTCCACCAACACATCCAAAAGAGAACTGTACCATGAGTAGGCCAGCAACCCAAAAGAAGTACACAAATAAGGTACACCTGAAGCAACTAAAGGAGATCATCACTGTCTTGCTAGTGATGAATCACCTTCTCCACAGAGAAAGAGGCAAAGAAGTGATGACAGTATTCAGGGGGAGTTTTGAAAAAAAGAGCTTCGACCTATGAAGGTGAAGTAAATATGGGAGAAAACGCTCAAGAATGGTTGCTGGGAATGAGTAAGTATTTCCAGGTTCATAACTATTCAAGTGTGATGTAGGCTAGGCTTGCCATCTACAACAAGGCAACAAGATGGTGGCGAGATTTAAAGAACACCAAGAAAGATGAGCTATGAGAAATAAGGATGGGAAAACTTTCTAAATATTTTCCAAGAAAAATACATGTCAGAAAGGTTTTTTTAATGCAAGGTAAAAGAGTTCCATGAACTACGCATGGGTTCCATGACTATGGACACACTTATAAACAGATTTCTAGATTTACTGCATTATGTACCATATATCAAAGAAGAGAAGGAGAAGATCCAGCAGTTCCTAGGATGTCTTCCTCCTAGTTTCTAGGACATGATAGAATTTGACATGCCAAAGACACTGGATACTGAACTACACAAGGCCCGCCTCTGCTATGAGCATGGGAAGTTACGGCAAGAAAATCAAAACCAAAACTGAGAAAATTATAGAAACTTTTCTGATAACCACAAGCTTGGGTAAAACCCGTAGCCTTATAGAAAGAAAAATAATAGCTTTCAAGAGAACAAGAACTTCAACAAAACTAGTATGAAGCCTTATGTACAAGCTCCGAATGGGGATAAGCAAGTGGCGAGTGGATCCAATGCTACCCCTTTAGCAATCAAGTGCTGGAAGTGCAACGGGATGCATTATTTTCGAGATTGCAAGAACAAGAACAATGGAGTCTTACATAACTTGGAAGAATAAGCTACCATTGAGGATATAGCCGGAACCGCATGAATATATGCAACATTAGATGGATGAAAGGTGGACCATCAAGCTACAATGATCCGGATTGAAGGTGAGATCTTGAACACCTCTATTTCAATGCTTGTTGATCTCAGTGCCTGCCAAAGCTATGTTGCACCTAAGATTGTTGATTTATGCAAGTTAGGCAAAGAAAATCATGATAAACCTTGGCTGGTACAGTTAGCCAGCAGTACGAAACATAAGGTTTCAGAAGTTGTTAAAGAATGTGAAGTAGACCTAAATGGTTTCCTTACTAAGGTAAACCTAAAAATCCTACATTTAGGATCGTACGATATTCTTATCGGAATGGAGTGGTTGGAACATCACCATGTCATGCTCGATTATATACACAAGTCTATCTTGTGTATTGATAGCGGAGGGAACCAAGTGAAGGTTCAAGGCATCCCAAAGAAATTTTTTGTAAGACAAATATCTGCCTTACAAGTGAAAAAACGTGTTAGGAAGGGCTTCAAGTTGTTTGTGGTAAACATCTGAGATGTAGTGTCTGATAGAGAACAACACATAGAAGAATTCAAGGATGTGTTTACCGAGGAAATCCATAGATTATCTCTGAAACAAGACCTATACTTTTCTATCGAACTGATGCCAGGATTAGTTTCGGCCTCCAAAGCCACTTACCGCATTAGTGCACCAGAATTGGTGGAACGCAAACTGCAATTGCAAGAGTTAATAGAGAAAGGGTATATATGACCCAATGTGTCCCCTTCAAGAGCATCAATTTTATTCATAAAGAAGAAGGATGGTACGATGCGAATGTGCATTGATTACCATCAGTTGAACAAATTGACTATAAATAACCACTACCCGCTCCCTAAGATCGATGATATGTTTGACCAGATGGGTGGAGCAAAAATATTTTTGAAGATTGACCTACGATTCATGTACCATTAGGTACGGATCCAAGAAAAAGATATTCCCAAGAGTTTTTTTCATACGATGTACGGGCACTACGCGTTTGTAGTGATGCCGTTTGGGTTGACCAATGCCCCCGCAAATTTTTTCTGTATGATGAACAACCTATTATGTAATTATCTGGATAATTTTGTACTAGTATTTATTGATGACATTCTGGTTTATTCCAATAATAAAGAGGAACACGAAGAACACCTTCGCATAGTACTTTGAGTGTTGAGAGAACACCAACTCTATGCTAAGTTTAGTAAATGTGATTTTTACATACCACAAATATAGTACCTAGGTCACATCATATCCGAGGCAGGAATAACTGTGGACCCAGAAAAGATTTGGGCCATCAAGGATTGGCCTACCCCAACTAGTGTCACTGAAATTCGGTCATTCTTGGGATTAGCTTATCAAAATTTCATTGAGAACTTCTCGAGAATCGCTTGCCCCATGACGAATTTGCAGAAGAAGGAAAACAAGTTCTTATGGACTAACAAGTGTGAAGAAAGTTTTCAAAATCTTAAGCAGCTTTTGATGCCTACACTAGTGTTGCGAATTGTGGATCCTGAAGGGGATTTCGTTGTATGCATGGATGCAAGAAAGCAAGGACTTGGAGGATTCCTTTTAGAAAACGATCATGTGATATATTATGAATCACAGAAATTAAAAGAGCATGAGCAGAATTATCCCATGCACAATCTTGAGCTAGCGGCTATTATCCACGCTCTGAAGATGTGAAGGCACTACCTCATGGGAAGGAAGTTCCTTCTAAAGACTGACAATATGAGTCTAAAATATTCATTCGATCAACCCAATATGAATGCAAGGAAAGCTATATGGTTGGATTTCTTGAGTGAGTATCACTTTGAACTAAAGCATATTAAGTGAAAAGAGAACAAAGTTGAGATGCTTTGAGTCGACAAACTCATATGATATATGAGGTGACCCTGAGTCGAACTGATGCATATTTTCATGAGAAGATTAGAATGCCCAACAAGGTTGACCCATTCTATGTGGAAATCCTCAAGAAGGTCTAGGAGGACCAGTTGTTTCAACAATGGAAGGAATACAAGGTGGATGACTCTGGACTACTATGGTCTAAGGATAGATTGTATGCTCTAGATGGAGGGGACATTCGGTCCAGCATCCTCATAGAATTCAATAGGGAACCCTACTCGGGGCACACGGGATATCAATAGATGATATCCACCATCAAGAGACACTTTTTCTCGCCCAAGTTAAAGGCTGACATTGCAATGATTATTGAGTCAGGAATTCCATCTAGTTAAAGCTAAGCAGCAACATCCTTCAAGATTGCTACAAGAATTACCCACTCTGGAATGGAAGTGGGAGGTTATCAGTATGGATTTTATTACTAGATTACCAAAAAGAAAGAATCAAATTTATTCCATCTTCGTACTCATTGACAAGCTGTCAAAGGAAGCACACTTCATCCCTGTGAAATAGACCTACAAGGCCATGAACATTGCTCATATCTTCTTAAAATATATATTCAGATTGCATGGGATACCCAAAACAATTATCTCAGATCAAGATGTTAAGTTTATAGGAAAATTTTGGAGATCTTTATTCTCTAGATTAGAGATGTAGTTGAGCTTTAGCACTACTTATCACCTGCAGACGGATGGGAATACTCAAAGAGTAAACCAAATTGTTGAAGACATGATTTGAATGTATGTCATGAGAAACCCCACCGAGTGGGAGGATTATCTGCACCTTGCATAGTTTTCATTTAACAACTCGTATCAGGCTTCGACCAAGATGAGTCCCTTCGACTTACTCTATGGACGGAAGTGTAGGACCCCAGTTTCTTAGGACATTTCGGTGGATTGGCTCATGTTAAGGCCTGACCTGTTATTGGAGTTGGAACAGTTAGTTACCAAGGTCCATGGAAACCTTCAAGAGGCACAAGACCATCATAAAATTTATGTGAATAAGAAAAGAAAAGACAAAGACTATCAAGTAGGTGAGCATGTTTACTTGAAAGTGAAAGCAAAACAGAGCTCGTTGAGCTTGGGTATGTGTGGTAAGTTAGCACCTAGGTTTTTTTGACCTTTTGAAATTTTGACCAATAAAGGACCAGTGTCTTATGAATTAGCATTACTTGCGCACATAAGAGTTCATAATGTTTTCCATGCATATTTATTAAAGAAATATGTTTATGACACTAAGCATGTCATTGCTTGGTCCTTATTATAGGTGGAACCTAAGGGGGGATTTTCCCCTAAGCCTTTGCATATATTGGACAAGAGAGAAGTGCAGCTTCGGAAGTGCACTATAGTCCAATTGAAAGTGCAGTGGAAGCACTCTGAGATAGATGAGGTTACCTGGGAGAATGAGGCCACCATGAGAAGGGATTACCCTTCCTTGTTTCATGATATCATTGGGAGTCCCTAGAACACCAGGAATAGTGTTGTACTAACCAGGGAGGGATGTAATGTCCTAAATTTTGGACCTACCATTTATAGGCATAAGCCTATTGATCATGATGATTATATTTATGTTTTATTTTATATTGGGTCAAAGACCCCACTGCATATGAACATGATGATTTGTTTGGTATATTGGGTGTAAGCCCATTGTTGATGATATATATATATATATGTATATATATGTTTTGTGTTGGGTGTGGACCCTAAAGCACATGATTGATGAAATGTTTTGTGTTGGGCATGGAACCTGAAGCACATGATCTATGAGATGTTTTGTGTTGAGTGAGAGGATGTGGAGCACATGGGTACTTACATTTTTGTTGAGCATAAAGCTCTATAACACAAGAAAATATAATTGGAAATGTTGGGACTAAGATCTGGAGCATTCCATGTTGATGTTGAGCATAAGCTCTAGAGAATCGGATCTTTGGCCATTGTATCACTAGGTGTATCGTACAAGTACATCCTTGCATTTAGTGTTGAGAGAAAGCTTTGGAATTGCAGTATGTTTGTAACTCCCTTATATAAGCATTGAGTATGGGCTCTAGTAAGCAATAGGGGTTACTAAAAAGAATTTAGTAACTTCCGAGCGAAAATGGCTCGAGAAAAATATTGATCATTATCATACTTATTTATAAGCGATTAAATGAAATTTTGAATTTCTATATTATCATCAAAGTACTGAAAGGCTACCACATTATACGAGGGAAATCCAACATGCAAGGATGTTTAGAGTTTCCTAGCCCAGTAGACCTAAGCCATCTATCTGCTTGACCTTCATGAAGAAGTGTCGTTAATTCTAGGGATCATGACACATGATGCCCGAAGACAAATGCTAACAAGTATATTAATACTATGTACTTTATGCATAGTATGTATAAAGAATTAATTATAATTAATTATATAATTTAATAAATAAAGAAGATAATCCCCACCAATTATTATTTATTATTAAAGTATTTATAAATGTGAAATATCTATGAAATATTTATTAGGAACTAGTTTAAAGTTCCTAGGTTAAGAATTGAAAATTACCCTAGTAAATTTAAAAGCGTTAAATCAAGAAATCATGGATTTCTTGATTTAACTACCTCTCTGACTGAAAAGTCTACCTATAAAGACTCAAACCAAGAAAAGGCTTGGGGCTCTAATTTTTATCTAGCAGAATTATTGTTCTGCCTATTTTTGCTCTCAAGCGTTTTCTTGGAGAACTTCTCCTGCAATTGAAGGAGGATTGATTCAAAACTGTTTGTTAGATAGGAAACCCTACCTTAGGAGCTCTAAGCTTCTTGCATGTTGGAGTCTCGCTCAACGGGATCTGTATTTAAACTAGGAACAGTTCTGGGTCATGGTTGGGTGGAATGTGGTAGTTCCGAAGTGATTTGGTCATAAGGCAGAGGTCAGATCAGCATTGAATTATTAATGCTGGTTATTTAAATGTGTAGGTGCAGCCATCGACAAAGTTTCAAATTCAGGTATGAAACCCTGGAAAGCCTATTCTATTTTATTTCCTAAATATTTATTATTGTTTCTATTAAGTAATGGCTGTGATGTAATTTCTAATCCTAAGGGTTAAGTTTTATGATTAACAAATTGCTAGGGTTTGTAATTACAATTTCACTAATATTATGCTGGAGAAGTGTTATTATATGATGTTTATGTTCAGGGTGGTATCCTTCATAAATGTTACTGTATTAAATAGCTGTTGATTTTATTATTATGTTTATACTATGTTCTTTGTATTTAAATACTCTACTGACATATTTCATTTGTCAGCAGAGGCTTGCCCTATAATTTTAAATAAACTAGTTCAATATTAATTAATTAAAATATTATTTATGCTAAACTATATATTTTATATTTTAAATTAGATCTACTAAGAACCTAGTTCAATCAATAAGCAATCTAAACAAGTTTTCAAAGACCTTCCAAGGTCTGCTTCATATAATCATATAAACCCAAAATACTTTACATAACTGACTCAAACATTAAATTTAATCAGAGGGATATCATGACCATCCATGTGGTCCTTATCAAGACTCTACCCTAAAATATACATTCTTAACATCTATATTAAAATACCATAAATCACATGTATTATATCTTTAAAGGTTCCATATAATATCCATCATAACAGCCACCTAAAATTTTACCAAGTAACAAATCATCTAACTCTGTATTTTTAAACAAAGGTCATGGTTTCGACCCTCACTAGTTACAACTTAAATTCATAAACAACATAAAAATCCACAATAAGAAACTTACCATAATTCATCACCATAATCAAAATGCATAACAAAATCCATAGAGTAAATACCTATTACCTTTTCTATTATTTCTTATAAAATATTTCATATCTTGAAATCACCCTGACCCGATCGATGAAGGTTGTATACCCAGTCGCAGGCCACGATATACTCCAAGCATTCGGGTTGTGTTTTACCAACACATCGAATGCCTTTTAAATAATGATTCGGAAAGAATCAATCCTTGTTATAAACCCATTGTTTATATCGCTACACATGCCATGATTCACACCATTTTACCATATAATTAAAATTCCTACACTAACAGAGAGGTCGTAAGAATCAAGCTACAGCATGGCCTTGGCAACTAAACATTTTAATACATAGTCCAATAAATATAACCCTACTGTAAGCGTTGGCCACTAGGGTTCCCAACCGATGGTTTTTCCATAGCCCAATTTACATAAGAACCAAGTAACCGTAATCAAATAAACTAAAAATATATAGCAGCACTATGGGAAGGCTCATGCCATTTATGACATGACATTTACCCACGCTATCAAAATATTACATTAACCAAACTAATCAATGGAATTTACACACAGAGCATCCGATAAGGTGTATGCCTCTATTTTCAAAATCCCAACCCCATTCAAATACAAAGCTAAATAAAAACGCAGGAGGAAATCACATACACAATGTATCAAGTTAACCATTACATGTTATAAAAACCAATACATATATTTATTTATACAGATATTTCAATGTCTTTACACAATTGCCATTAAAGGCCGAGAACAAGGTTTTACACAAGCGTGCCAATGGGCTATGGAACCATTGCTTGCAATCATGTAGCCCATGGCTATAAATTCCCAAAACCAAAACATTAATGATTTACATAACTAAAATAAAATTACATAGAGCCGAATGGCCTAAGAAACAATTCATGGCATAACACCTCCATTTTAAAAATAACCAATTCTATATTCAAAGCTCGAAGGAGAAATCGATTTTGCTACAACATCAAACACGATCCAAACAACCAGCCGAAACGTAGCTCTGCCATAATATTGAAGGGTGACAAGCATAAGCTTTAATTAGCAGGCTTACCATGGCCATGAATTCAATGCTTGGAACCAACAGTGTCGTAGCCACGCTACTCCTCCATTCCTTCTGGCACATGCAAGAAACAACCAAATGGGGATGAGGATTATGCCATCCTTTCAAACTATAAACCAAACTAATGTGCAGGATTATAAATTCATGCAGGCATACCTCACAAGCTGGAGGTCACCTCCATGGCCATAGCTCTGCACAAAGCCAAAACAACGAAACCCCAAACGACAATGCAATGCACATCCATTGTGAGCCAAGCCTAAGGGGAAGGATGTCACATTTTTCAACGAGCATTAAATGCACTAGGTTGGAGTCCATTAACATTTTATCAAACCCACTTCCATAGTCATTCCTTGTTGCAAGGTATTGATTATTACCTCCCTTCATACCAACTCTTAAACCCTGGAACATATGGTTTATACCATATATCATGTCACCCCAAACTTTAAACATCAACGTTAACATAATACAAAGCTTGCACTATCATAGTATTTCAAATAATACTTAGCCATAGGTTGAGCTAGTTCAAAGTCTAAGACCCTTGCTTTGGAATGTAGATAATGTTTAGTCCATAGGTTTAGAGCTCAGGGTTTTAATACCATAGTAACAAGATGTTTAGAATTAAGCCCCATGGCTTACAAAGTATGCCATGATAATCTCTCGGACTATCAAATCTAAGCTCTACTCTCAAACCTTTAATAACCTGCCAATAGAAGATTATAAGAGATGTTAAAGAGTATATTAACAATATACATAGCACGAAAAAGATATTAATGACATAGATGATCATGAATTTAAAACCATAATGAAGAATAATTAATGTACATGAAATTTGGCCAAAATAGCTAAATTGACGATAACAACACTTACCAAGTTGTAAAACCAATTCGATAGGCAACATAATAATTAGCAACAGGTTATCGACGACCAAGGATTTCAACACACTTTACATACGATCCCACCGCAAAAAATGAATTGCGTAATTAAAAGAGAAAGTTGCCTTAGTTCGATTGAACTAAGTAAGAAGGCGTAACCAAATAATACCTTACCTCTCAAATCGTCATGGGAGAACTAGTCCCACCACTCCACCAATTTATTCCCATCAACAAAGTTAAGTTAGTTTTCATTAAATAAACAAAGTACACATGTGCACGAGTAAAACAATAAACTATGCAATTCATTAATCCACCAATAGTAATAATTGAGATGTACAAATAGTTTGCATAACAAAATTAAGACATAAGAAGTAAATGAACAAATAACCACTAAATGGATAAGAGATTAATAAGATAGTATGAGTAGTTTCTAAAGAGATCGAAAATTTAAGTAGAGAATCTAATTCCACATGAGTAATAATGATCTCCTTTGGGTAGTTTTTCACCAACCTATAATTTTTATTTTTTTTCCAATTTTTGGGGACACTACACAACCATTACAGTCATGAAACAAAACCCTCCATTAATGCAGCAACAGGATAACATTTTTCGATGTTTGTCTCTACAGAATTTCTCCTTACATCATAAACAAAAGTAAATCATTCTTTACTCTTTTGCACAGTAATTTTTTTTAAAACACCACCGAGGTCTCCTATCACCATTTTTATTAACATCAAAGGACATCCCAAGATTTCAAGACTGAGGCTTATCGAAGCCTAGAAGTCTGAAATATTCACTGCAGAGTAACTACGAGCTTGCAAGACACCAACTAGATTTGAAACCTGTGTAATAAATAGTAAAATCAAGAGATGGGTTAAACTAGGTAAAAATTGTATACTATTAAAGAAAGAGCATAGGATTTATAAACCTTAGCACGAATAATGCTCAAGGAATTAAAATATGTAGATAGTATTTAGGGTTTCTTTACCTCTCAAAATAAAACAAAACTGGATAAGAATTCTAACTAGTGCACTATAATGTAAAAGAAAGAAATGGTATTGACTATGAAGCTACCTCATGCGGTAGTATAGACTGCAAGTAAAATTTAAGATGCTTTCGTCTCTATTCTAATTCTCTGATCTAAACCTTCAAACTTAATTATTTCCTTATCCTTGTAACTTGAAAATGGATGTTTACCTGTAGAAACCTATAAAGGCATTTCAATCAGTATTAGGTTGTGAAAGCTAAGTAAGTCCTGGGAAGAAACCACAAGCCCCTTTAAGTAAACAAGAAAGTAACTTCTAGAAATTTACACTTACTAGAGATTTTAACTGTTACCTTCATTACCATCCATCTTTAGCTATTTAGATTTTTAGATCAATCTTACAATATTTGTCTTCTGGATACTACTGGTAATGAATGTGTTAAATATTAGTAAATTCTTTTTGAAGTATCTTGTTTCAGATATTCTAGGAAATGTTTTAAACATTAATTGTTGCAAGGAATACTTTTAATTTTTTATGGATTTTTGGAGTGTTACACACATAGCGTTTCAAGCAAAACCAGGTTTGATTCATATTATTTCAACAAACTCCTACACTAATGAATTCCTCAACATTTATGGAGATTCATTCTCAACCACAGGTAACAATATTAAATTATATAAATTGTCAGAGATCAATTGATCAATATCACAATAAATTAATTTGATTTCCAACAAGATTCAACAATAGGATTAGATTCATATAATTAGTGAATATTATCACAACAAAAAAAAGGTTATCTGGAATCAAAATAGCTTCACGAAAACCCACAACGTATAACTACTTTTTTTCCTTATTCCAACAACCACCAAAAATTCAATTAAAGTGCCATTTTTAAGGAACTACCAGAATCTATTTTGGGATCCTAACAAATAGGATCTAAAACATTTAGAGATCACAATCAATCTAAACAAATAACAAATGTTGGATCTTAAATATTCGAGAGCCTATTTGCAAATAACATCCATTATTACAACACACACCTCGCTATCACTCAAACTAACTTAATATAATCTAAATATATATATATATATATATATATATATATATATATATATATANACTTCCGGGCTTGAAACGATTCATGGACTCCTGTCCATGAGCTCTTCTATACAGGTGCCACTTTTTTGTAACATTGTGGCTATCAACCATGTTGAATCTTCTACTGGATGACCTACTCACTTCACTAAGTACTCAAAGTACTCTTTTGCTCTAGTTTTCTTCTTCACTCTCTTGTCCAAAATATTCTTTGCATTTATTCTTGCTTCAATTGGCATCTGTTTCTTCCAATGGAAATGTTTTCTGATTTTACTGTTGTCATGCTCTTCTACTATTACTTCTATTGTATTTGCATTGTATTTATATAAATATAAAACATTAAAAATTTGAGATATTCCCATACCCGATGGAAATTCTAGTTCAAATGCATTGTTTGAAAATTTCTTGAGAAATTTACACAGTCCAATTTTCTTATATTTCAATTTGTTGTATTCTCCTTTTGGAAATATTTCCTTCTTGAGGTGTGCCACAACTAGGTCACCAACTTCAAAAATATTATCTCTTCTCTTCAATTCTACTATGCCTTTGTATTTGATGATGTTGTCCTATAATTTCAATTTTACCTGTTCATGGACCTCATGCATTGTTGTAGCAAAGTCCTCTCCATCTGTACTTCTTCTCCTAGATATTCCTAAATCCCTAAGTTCATAAATACCTCTTGCGTGCATTCCATATATACAAACTTAAATGGATTCTAGTATGTGCTCCTATTTGGGAAGTCATTATAAGAAAATTCATCTTGAGCGAGTGCTTGATCCCACTATTTGGGATGCTCTCCAACTAAGATTCTTAAAATATTTCCCAAACTTCTATTAACCACCTGATTTTGTCCATCAGTCTGAGGGTGGTATGCTGAGTGAAAACTCATATCTATCCCAAGGTTCTTCCACAGGGTTTTCCAAGAATGTCCAAGGAATCTAGAGTCTCTATCAGAAACAGTGTTTTTTGGAAGTCCATGTAATCTTACAATTTCCTTAAAAAATAGATTTTCCATATTTGTAGCATCACTAGTTTTGAAAAAAGGGATAAAATATTCCATTTTGGAGAATCTATCAACAACAACAAAATTGCAATCATGACCCTTCTGTGTTTTTGGAAAACCCAGAATGAAATCCATGCTAATTGAATCCCAAGGTCTGTTGGGAATTAGATGTGGCCCTATACAAAATTGTATTTTGACTTTTACCTTTTTCATACTGACAGATTGTACATTTATCCATGAAATTATGCACATATTTTCTCATTCTTGACCAGAAATAAAAATGTTTCATCTATTTCAGAGGTTTATCATGTCTAAAATTCCCACTTAATCCTCCATTGTGTTTCTCTTTTATTAAGTTTTTCCTCATCGAACATTTAGGAATACACAATTGATTACTTTTAAACAATACATCATCCTGTATTATGCATTCTAAACATGGAGTTCTATCCCTTACTGCTATATTTTTACAAGCCTCAAATGCTTCCTTGAAATCTACATCATCTTCATCCAACTCTTTAATAGAGTCAAACACTATAACCTGCACTTGATTTTCTTGCATTATCAAATCCTCCTACTTAAGGCATCTGCAATATTATTGAATTGTCAACTGATATGATTTATCACAAAAGTATAATTTTGTAGACTCTTCAACCCATTTTACATGTCTTTGACTCAGTTTTGGCTGTTGCATTATGTATTGCAAGGCATGATTGTCTATATACAAAACAAATTCTTTAGGCAACAGGTAATGCGTCCATTTCTTCAGTTATTGAACTACAACATAAAAATCTTTGTCATATGATGAGTATTTTTTTCTTGGATTCATTCAACTTTTCACTGAAATAGGCTAGGGTTTGCCTTCTTGGTTTACCACAATTCCTATGGATTCTCCACTGGTATCACACTTCACTTCAAATGGTTTTTGGAAATATGGTAAAGATAAAATAGGTTGTTCAGTGACCCTTTTATTCAATAGCTGAAATCTCCTTTCCAATTCAGTAGTCCACTTGAATGGATACTTATCTCTCTTATTGGTCTCAATTATGGGTGCACTAATCTTGCTGAAATTTCTTATAAATTTCTTGTAGAAACTAGATAGTCCATGAAAGCTTCTTACCTAGAAAATTTTCTTGGGTGAAGGCCATCCTTGGATAGATTTCACTTTTTTAGGGTCCATCTTTAGTCCCTCCTCGGAAATGAAAAATTCAAGATATAAAAGTTCATACTTTAGAAACAAACACTTTTTCAGGTTTATTATTAGTTTATCGTGCTACAATTTCTTTAAGACATGACTCAAGTGCCTCAAATGTTATTCTTTGGACCGATTGTATATTAGTATATCATCAAGATAAACTATGAAAATCTTTCCAATAAAGTCTTTCAACACCTTATTAATTAATCTCATAAAAGTACTTGGTGCATTTGATAAGCCAAATGGCATGACAAGCCATTCATACAATCCATCGTTTGTCTTGAATGTTGTTTTCCACTCATCTCCCTCTCCGATTCTGATTTGATGGTAACCACTTTTCAAATCAATCTTGGAAAAATACATCGTACCCTTTACATAATCCTGTAAATCATCTATACTAGGAAATGGAAATCTAGATCTGATTGTTATTTTGTTGATGGCTCTTGAATTAGTGCACATCCTCCAGGTTCCATCCTTCTTTGGGCTTAAAAATATTGGTACAACACATGGGATAAGGATTTCTTTGATAAGTCCTTTATCTAATAACTCCTGAACTTTGTTTCGAATTTATTCAATCTCCTGAGGTGTCATTCTATATGCATCCTTGTTTTGTAAGTTTGATCCTAGTATCAACTCAATATGGTGACTGATACACCTCTTAGGTGATGATTCACTTGGTAAACAATTCACTACTATATCACGAAACTCGTTTAAAATATCCTGAATTTCAACAGGAAGATAAAAAATTTAGTAGTTGTAAACACTACTCTAGGTTTACAAACTAAATAAACTTTACCTCATTATCTTCCATCCGTTGTAGAAGTTCCTTTCCACTCATCAACCAAGATTTTGGATCATTGTTTCCAGCTGTCTCTTCTTCTTGCAATGGCAACTAAGTTTGGTTCAACCCATCTTTTTGAAACTTGTAGACATTCCTCTTACGTTCATGTATGGAATTTCTGCCATATTGCCAAACTCAGCCTAACAAGATGTGACACGCATCCATTGGCATCACTTTACAAAGAATTATTCCCTTGTAGCTACCTAACTATAAATCTACCTCACATTGTTCATTTAACAACAATTGATGGTATTTTTGAAGCCATGACACTTTGTATGGTGTTGGATGCTTAGTACTCTTTAGATTTATCTTCTCTACCATTTAGTGGACACCAAATTGTATGTACTTTTGTTATCGACTATTACATTGCAACACTTCCCTTTAACTTTGCACATGGTATTGAATAAGGTTTTCATTCGAGCTGGTTCAACGGGATTTTTCTCTAACTTCAACAACACTTTCTATAGCGAAAGAGTCTCACCTATCTCTAGTACATTTTCAACCTCTTGTTCCTTTTCTTTTCCTTCCACTGTTGGAGTAACAACAACATTTCTTGAACATGTTTCCTTGTTCTCTAGACACTCAAAATATTGATGTCCCATCTTGCCACATTTATAGCATTTGAATTCTCTTCGTATGCCTCGGCATCTTCCTCTAGGAGAGAATCCCATTTCTTTAAAGTCATCTATTAATTACTGCACAGAGTTTTAATGAACATTATTTTCTAATTTGCGAATGAAACCACTATCAAACCCAGTTAATTATCTACAACCATTTCAGTAGATAAAAAAATGAGATCTTGTAGCTATGTACCCAAACAGAAGAGGGTATTTCTCATTAATTATAAATACTTACATTTGCAACGTTCGCATAAAACAAAACAATGTACATACAAGGGGAAACACCAAATCTTGAAAGTACAGTTTACATCTCATTATAGGCCATGACTGATAAAAATGCAGTAGTAAAAGAATAAATTATATCCTCTCATTTTAAATAAAATCTACTTAATAACCCAGTTATGAAATCAAATAAAAGGGGTGAATATACCTAATCTGAACAAACCCATTAGACACTGGGATGTGCATACCTAAAGAAACTCCCTAGAGTTGTTATTCGTTAATGCCCATGAAGGTTTTCACTATTTGCATAACAGAAAATTTGTATTATTTAGTATGCCCAAAATAATTTGGCTATTAAACCAATATTCATATTCATACCAAGTAAACTTATCGAGAGGCCAATGAAATGGCTCATCCTGCCAAAACCATAAGTCTCCAAGGATATGGATTCAAACCATCTCAAATACTGGGGTGACTATATAAAAAATAGATACGCAGATTAGCTCTCAAGGAATGAAAGATGCTAGACCCTCGAATAATAATTAAAAATATCCTCACACTATAAGTTCATTCTTCAAAAGTAAATGTGTGCAAGGTTTAATCCTTACCTTAAAGATCTCGCACAGAAAAGAAAAAAAAATTGTGGCCAATGGATAAAGAGTTAACTAAAAACCCAAGCCATAAGAAAAATTTCTCTAGTTTATGCGAACAGATCAAATTTCTCACCATATGAAGAGCGAGGAGCGAGCATCAAGTTGATCTATTGGTATTTTTCCATATGCAAAGGGGGTCGTACTGTTCAATTCTTAGAGAGTGGTTGAAATTCCTCTTGCCCTCCATAGTTGAAAACCCTCACTGAGGAGCACATGACAAATAATCAATGTGCCTAATGGAATGAACAAAAAGACGAATGAATAAACAAGAATATGAATGAATAAGAAGACTCCTATCCATGCTCTCGCAAAGGTCGAGGAAAATTTAATGTTCAGTCTATTGTGAATTAAGTTGGCTATCTACCTAGCCAAGTGTTGATCAGATTTAAGAGAGCCTAACAAATTCAAATGTTCATTTCCCAAGGTTGTGTACAACACTATTAAAGACGTAGTTTACGGTGGATAATCCATGGTGTCAAACTTAATTTGTGTGCCTACATTTAATGCCAAGACTAAACTTTATAAATCTTAATTGATACAATTTATTCATTTGCAGAAATGAAAGAAACTTAACTTTCACCCATAATTCACTTCATCCAACTCCAACAAATCAACATAAATGGACGCTAGAATTTTGTCCCTCATAAACCATGTCAACTGCATTTTAACAAGGTACATGTAATATCCGAAATTTTGGACCTAACACTTATGGGCATGTGCCTATTGCCTATGATGTTGATTTGAAATTTTATTTTGATATATTGGGTCGAATACCCCGCTACATATGAACATGGTCATTTGTTTTATATATTGGGTGTAAGACAATTGTTGATGATATATATATATGCTTGTTCTTTGTTGGGTGTGGACCCTGAAGCACATGATTGATGATATGTCTTGTGTTGAGTGAGGAGCTCTGGAGCACATGGGTAATTAATGTTTTGTGTTGAGCGAGGATCTCTGGAGCACATGGGTGATTAATGTTTTGTGTTGAGCGAGGAGCTTTGGAGCACATGGGTAATTAATGTTGTGTTGAGTGAGGAGCTCTGGAGCACATGAGTACTTACATTTGTGTTGAGCAAGAATCTCTTGAACACATGAAAAAATAATATTTGGAAGTGTTGGGAATAATCCCTAGAGCCTTTCATATTGATGTTGAGCATAATATCTCGAGCATTAGATCCTTGGCCATTGTATCCCTAGGTGTATTGTACAAGTACATTCTAGAATTAGTGTTGAGCGAAGAGATTTGTAATTGCATTAAGTTTGCAACTACCTGTTAAAGTGTTATGTATGGGCTCTGGTAAGTGCTAGGGGTTACTGGAAATAATTTAATAACTTCTGAGTGAAAACAACTCGAGAAAATTTTTGATCTCATCATACTTATTTATAAGTGATTAAATAAAATTTTGAATTTATGTATTCTCAGCAAGTACTAAAGAACTACCACATCATATGAGGGAAATCCAACATGTAAGGATGTTTATAGTTGCCTAGCCTAGTAGACCTAACCATCTACCTATTTGACCTTAATGAAGAAGTGTCATTAAGTCTAGGGATCATGGTTTATGATTCCCAAAGATAATTGTTAACAAGTGTTATATTATTATGTATTTCATACATGGGATGTATAAAGAATAAATATAATATAATATTAATGATGAAAGAAAGAAACAAAATCTCCATCCATTATTATTTATTATTTAAAGATAATAAATATTCCAATACCTACAAAAGTCTAATTGGGAACTAGTTGAAAGTCCCTAAGTTAAAATATTAAAAATTACCCAAAGAAATTAAAAATGGTTAAATCAAGAAACCCAGAGGTTTCTTGATTTAACTATCCCTTTAACTGAAAAGTTTGTTTATAAAGACTCAAGCAAAGGAAAGGCTTGGTGTTCTCATATATCATTTGGAGGAGTCATTTTCTACCTGTTTTTCTCTCAAGTAAATTCATGGAGAACATTTTCCTGGAAGGAAAAAGGAGAACTGATCCAGACTTGATATACTAGATAGGAAACCCTACCTTAGGATCTCTAAGCTACTTGCATGTTGGAGTCCAGCTTGAGGAGATCCGGATTTAAACTAGGAATGGTTCTGGGTCATGGTTGGGTGGAACGTGGTAGTTCTCAAGTGATTTGGTCATAAAAAATAGAGGTCACGTGTTCCTTTGAATTGTTAATGTTGGTTATTTGAGTGTGCAGGTTCAACCATTAAAAGAGATTCAAGTTATAGGTACGAAGGCCTAGACTTCCTATTCCATTTTTCTAGATTAAATGCTAGCTAAGCTAGGTAAATGATTACATTTCATTTCCTAACCCTATGGGTTTGTTTCTCTGTGTAAAATATGCTATGGTTTGCATTATTTTAATATTAACCCTAGACTGTAAGTTATTTTCTATACAATATTTATCCAGGGTTTATTCATCAGTTTACTTCTGCAATTTTTAACTTAGTTATAAATGTTTATCAAGGGTTCTGCACCCTAGTTTTAATTCCTGTATTATTTTTACTATTAAAACTGGGTTAAGTATAAACTAGGTTTTTATTTCAGAATTAGGACCTATCTGCTCTATTGGAATTTTTACTCTACTGACATATTTCATTTGTTAGCAGAGCCATGTCAAATTAAACACTAGCTCGGATCTAATGTGTCATCTAAAACCTAGATTAGAATCTATATAATTAACAATCAACAATAAAAAATCAAAATACTAACTATAAGTATACATTAACAGTTCTATAATGGAATTCTAAATCAAATCAACTAAGTACAGGATACAAGTAGATCTGCATTAAATCAAAGATAAATAAACCAATAAAGTCCTTTTAAGGTCTACATATTTAAATACATAATAATTATTGAAGCATTCCATTAAAAATAACATCATCATAAACAACGAACAAAGTAAGAATTGTGACCATTCTTTGGTGCAAGATCAAATCTCTTTTCACCATTTAAAATCCACAGTCCTAACATTATAAATCCACATAATCAAAACATATGCCATAAAAATTGAATGGTCCCATTTAAATATAGCTCACAACCATAGTATAACAATTAACCACAATAATATCATAACCATAAAATAAAAAACTCAGTAATTGCATTAAGGTCATAGGAACGAATCCTGTAGACTACCTTTGTTATCCACGTACATAACCATGATGCCTTCATATTAAAACCTACAACAATTAATAATACAGAGAAACCAAATTTATAAACCACATCATAAATATTTTATACTGTCCAAGTATTTATATAGGAGAGGGAAGGAAGCAAATCTTGCGGGAACCTAAGCCCCAAAACATAACCATCCATTCCAATTACATACTCATTAAACTAACCATGACTAGGATTCGAATCCTACGGAGTCATTGTACATCCATCCCAGCCACGCTATAGAGAAAGGGTATGCGGGATTTAATAAGAAAATACATTCTCTAATGCAAGTTCCCAAGACCCTAGGTTTTTCACCCATGCTGTAAGCATAGCCACAACCACAAATAACTAATACACAGTCCATTAAGAGTAAACCTACAACAACAATAGCCATTGTTGGTTTCACCCATGACTCTTCGATGTTCCACATACTTATTAATAAAACAAAAACAATAAGAATTGCAATCCAAGTTTAATAAACACCTGTCACAGCATAAGAAATTATAGATAGTCTAGTCCTTTAACCATTACCAAAAATGTAGGATAGATTATTTACACAGTCTCCATTAAAGTCTATAAATCAAAGTTTACATAGTCGTGCCAAGGGCTAAGGCACCATTGCAAGAAATGGTGTTTCCCAGTCTTAAAAACCCCCAAATAAAAAATACGATTTACATAAATAAACGTAGTCTTCTAAAAGTCCCAAGTTTCCCCAATTCGCTGATAACAACACCATCAATTTACAAACCCAAACCTTGCATACACAGGCCCGAAGGCAAATCGAAATCCAACAAAAAAACCCAAACATCAGCGTGATAACCCAGTCTTATCATACAATGCCGAGAGGTGACAAGCTTATGCTTTTGAAATAGGCTTACCATGACTATGACAACATCATCCTTGAGCTGGCTGCGAGCTCCGAGCCAACCCACTCCTTGCTTACCTTGTCACCTGAAACCACCAACACGAAGAAGATGAGAAGTATGACACAGAAGGAGACATGAAAACAAACATAAAGTGCAGTCATGAAACCAACAAATCCTACCTTCGTAACCAGGGCGTCGTCTCCATTTGCAGTGCAAGGCCGAGACCAAAACCATCCACATACCAAGTGAATTGACCAAATTGTTTATGGAGCCAATTCCTAAGCTTAGGATGCCCCAAACCCCAAGAAGCATTAATGCAGCTAGCCTAGTATCAACTACCAATCCAAAACCCACTTTTCCTTGGTTTGCATTCAATACATTAACGATGGGTTCCATTTCATGTAGGGTCTTGAACCCCATTGCATAAGTTCCAAAAACATATGTTATATCTCACCACCCCTATGTACAACATAATGAATAGTGTAATGCTTAGTCCATATGTTTTATACGCTAACTCAAACTCATGTCACAATGTACAAGGTATATCATATGACATGTATCATTTAGACCATTATCTTAAGCCTTATTACATTGCATATCTATGTTCTCTAAGCTTAATGCTTAGAAACCATGGCATATGAAATATGCCATGGTATTATCACTAGGTATAAAATCCAAGTTTGACCTCTAGCCAAGTTATAACCGGCCAGTAAAAACAAGAGATATGTTAATGCTTATAATAAAATAAACATGAAAAATAAATATAATGAAAGAAAGGTAGCACATGGATAATTCATCTAGGTTAGATAATTAATACAAATAGAAATTACCTATCTAATAAGCTGAGTCGATAAAGGACCGTATTGACAACTAATAGGTGTGATAATCATCAAAATGTTCAACACACTTTAACAAGTCTTCATCGCTAAGTATAATCTGCATACGAGATGGAAGAGGTGCCTTAGTTCAAGAACTAAGTAAGCCTGCTAGACAAGTGAACACTTTACCTCTCAGACCATCATGGGAGAACTAGTCCTGCCACTCCACCCACTTTAGTTCCAGAAACAAAGTTAAGTTAGAACCATATAAATAACAAGTAAGACTATCCAGAAACGAACAAAGTATGAAATCAAGTAACGACGCAAACACGACAATGTATAACCATAAGAACAATGTAGTAATCAACATTACGACATCTTAATTAAAACACAACTATAAGTATAACTGGAAGTAAGATGAGAGGAAGTAAGAACACCTTACGACCAAACAGTGGTACAACTAGTGTACTTTATATTTCACAAGTTGAATAATGTTCCATTTAGGTAGTTTTTACTAGCCTACTAATTTTTTTTTTTCAATTTTTGGGAACATTACAGTACATGGAAAAACTATAGCTAAATAAATATCATGTGGAACATTACCCTTTAAACAGAACTTAGCAAATTATAGGTTTGGCAATAAATTATATATATACACATAAAGTTGTATAGTTTGAATTTATAAACAATGTGCATGATGCAATTTGGATTTATGCAATTTGTGGATCCATTCTAATTGAATGAAGAAGTTTCAATAAATAAAAATAAATAGTATATATACAATAGATTTTCTTAACGTAAATCGTTGCCAAAAAAAATTAAATAAAAAAGTTTGAATAAATAAAAGTAATTAGTATAAATAACATTTAGAGAATTTTATAAATATAATCTTAAGAGATTTATCAAAAAAATATTAAAAATAAGTGTAATAAAAAATGTTAGAATAATATAAACCATTATAATATAACAATATAAAAAGTGTTATAACAATATAAACAAATTCAAGATACATATGGTGCTATAACATACTTAATTAAAGAATATAAAAAGTGTTTATATTGTTATAACCATTTTTATATTGTTTATATGGTTAGAATGGTTTATATTGCTATAACAATTTTAATTATATATTTAATTTTAATTTTAATTATATATATATATATTATTTTTTATTGATAATTATTTTGGAATTATATATATATATATATATAACGGTAAAAGATGTATATTAAAACAATTTTTCACTATTTATTTGGTTTTAATTTATTATTAAAAAAATCCAATAACCCAACACATTAAATAGACTTAATATTACTATAATGTTGTTCCAACAAAAATTGTAATGGATAATTATTCAAAAAATGATTCCCATGATATTGATATAATGAAAGATTTTATATGTTTTGAAATTTAAATGTGAGAGAGAAAACTAATAATTCATTTTAAGTTGGTTGTATTTTTCATCCTCGTTTTTTTTCGCACATGTTGTCATCACTTGCATTGCCAAAATTATAAAAGAAAAGTATAAACATAAGTTTGTGTAATTCTAAATGATTTAGTTTATGACTTATCTTTGTAAACAATAAAAATATAAAAAATAAATGAGAAAAAGACACAAACAATAGCTTTAACTTAATTGTAGTCAACCATAAAAAGGTAATGCATTTAATGACATTTCATAACTAAAGTATGTTATTGATTGCAAAAATAATTAAAATGAACTAACCTTTGTGGATTCAACATCCCAACATATGATAAGGTTGAAGCATGAGTCGATATTCATTTTCCTATTCACTTTCATCCTTTGAAACAATTACCTAAGAATCATAAAAGATAAGATCAATATACTTACAGATTGTATTCATTGAAATTTTCATTTGCGTGTATTTGTTGCATATCGTGAAACCTTACAAAGAATTTCTAGGTTAAAAATTACCCAATAACCAATGATAGGATGGAATCCTTATTTAATATTTTGATGGATGAGAGAAGATACACCATAGCATGAAGAAAAATGCTTATCATCTTGAGACATTTTAGTATTGAATACTTGCAACTACATTTTAAAACAATAATAAAATAGTTAGAAAAGATGAGTATATGAAAAATAAAGTTTACTTGAGAAGCATAGTAGTCTAGTAAGCTTAAAAATTTTGCATATGCACACAACATGCCACCTTTTACCAGATGATGATGTGTGTATAACATAGAGGCTTTTATGATATGTGCATATTTGTCCTTTCCAACCAAGTTTCCACTTTCATTTTTTTAATAACCACTTGCTCCCACATTTTGTTCCACTATGTTTCTCCTATGAAGTGTGGTTTGACTATATTTTGTTTCTCCAAATGTTTCCTTAGCGTGAGTACCTCAACTACAAAACTCTAATGGGGTATGGTCTTGGATGATGATGTGCACCTTTCCTTTAAATGACACAATAGCTCATGCAGATTTAAATCTAATGTTTTGATGAGATGCATTGTCAAACCCATGCAACACACCTAAACCACATCATACATAAATGACACACCTAAACCACACACATAAATGACCCACCTAATCCATACACATAAATGATGGATTTATGAATATCAAGGATGGAACCATGGTTGGGGAGAAAACCCAAGCTTTAGGTGCTAAAGGACTTTTTCAGGGCCTAAGGATAATGAGAAACATCATAAAACACCACACTTGACCTCTCTTGTAGATCTTTAGTGTCAAAGTGGGTAAAAAAATTACACCATCAAGAGATTTACCATATTTAGGGCTATGGGTTCAAGTCTCCTCCCTTGATCATATCCAAGGCCCCAAGGTCCCATGACATAGGTACATAGTGGCATGGATATTATACCTAGATGGCTAAAATAATATTTTAGAGCTCAACATTTAGGCCTCCTTCACTGACCATGTCCAAGGCCACAAGACCTATATACAAATTGTCATAATTACCCCTATAGAATAATAAATGGTGCTTTTAGGTAGTGTCCATGGATCTACATGCCTCAACGATTTATTCAGGGCCAAAGGCATAGTCTTCTTCCATGGAACATCATTCCCAAGGACCTGAGACATGTGCATACTACATACAAACACCTAATGGTAACAACATCCTCAATCATAGACCAATTATACAATTAGGAGGTTGTGTAGTTGGTGGAGGAAAAATGATTACATGTGGATGGCTACAATCTCTGTTTAGGACTGAAGGTTAAGATATCCTCCATTAACCATGTTGAAGTCCCCAAGGCCATAAGAGTTGAATATATAGTATAATGGATACCCTTGTTAAGTCATACATGGTTCTTTGAGGAATTATAATTCATGGATTTGGATGACTTAACTATTTCTTTAAGGATAAAGGCATGGTATTCTTCCCTAGAAAATGATGCTTTAAGGCATTATTCATGGTTTTGGATCTATCATTGGTTTTTTTATGGCCAAAGGCATGATATATCCCCTAGAATATCATTCCAAAGCCATCGAGACACTATACATATTTTTAAAACACACATAATGAAATTATCATCCTTAATGATAGGACAATGAGGACATGTGTGGCTGGTCTCACAAGACAATGTATGGCTGGTGGACGAAACCTTCTTAGCCTTGGATGGATAAAATACTTCTTAAGGTAAAATGTTTAGGTTTCTTCCATTAACCATTTTGAAGACCTCAAGGCCAAAATACCTAGATACAAATCTTAATGGATACCCTTTCAAAGTCATGCATGGTTCTTTGAGTCATTTCCAATGACTATAGATTCCTAAATGTTTTATTTATGACCAAAGACATGGTATTCTTGTTGAGAGAATCCTTATTGAGGTCCTAAGACATGTACATACTTCTCAAAACCACATAGTGGTGTTAATATCCTCATTCAGACAAAATGATAGTCTCAAGAGGTCATGTGGTTGGTTGAGGTGATATTTCTAGCCTTGGATTTATATATGATTCCCTTGGGGTCGAAGGTTCAAGTATACTCCCTAAACCATTTACAAGGCCACAAGACATGGATACATATTGGCATGGATATCCATGTAAGTTCATGCATAGTTCTCTAGGAATTTTTCATCACTCTATATGCCCCAATTGTTTCTTTATGGACAAATACATGGTTGTTTTCCCTGAGACATCATTCCTAAGGCCCTGAGACATGTAGATAATTCTTAAAAAAACATAGTGGAAATAATATAATAAATCATAGGTGAATGATACCCTCAAGAGGCCATGTGTTTTTAGTGGAAGTAATCTTCTTAGCCTTATATGGATAGAGAAATCATTTTGAACTTGATATTGAGGTCGCCTCCACTAACCATGTGTAAGGCCACAATACCTATATACATAGTGCCATATATAACCCTCTAAATTAACCAATGGTGCTTTTAGGTAGTTTTCATGGCTTAGATTTCTCAACTATTAATTTAATGTAAAAAACATGGCTTCTTCCATGGAATGAAATTCTAAAGGGATTAAGACATGTACATACTACTTAATACCACACAATGGTAACAACATCCTCAATCATAGGCCAATTATAAAAAATTAGGAGTTTGTTTTTTGCTGATGGAGGTAAACGTCTTACCCTAGATGGCTACTGTTATAGCTGATTTTACCACTCTGGGTGAATCACACTTGTATGGCCTTCCCCTGTCCCTCTGCATACTCCTTAGACCCCTTGGACAATCCCTAAAAACATGTGAAAGTTCATATACGTGACTTTTAAACCCCTAATCACGTATATATGCAGGTTTGACCCCTAAAACCATGTACATCAGGATGTGTGCATATCATAAAATGCCTTTTGGCCTTAAGAACACCGGAACTACTTTTTCAGTGGGAAATGACCTTGATTTTCCATGATCTCAAGTCGATTATTGATGTATTTTGGGATGACCTTGCTGCTCATTCTCGTATGAGAATGCTTCATTCCTATCATTTGAGATTGGTATTCAAAAGGTGCCACCATTATTTGGTTAGGTTAAATCCTCACAAGTGCATATTTTGTGTGAAGTCAGGTCGCTTATTAGGATTCATTGTGTCTAAAGAGGGTATAAGATTCAACCCTTTGAAGGTCAAGGCAATAATTCAGTTGTCTCCCCTGAAAAATATTCGTCATCTTCAACGTTTGCAAGGCATGGAAAACTTATTACAGAGATTCATTGTCAATTTTGCCAATTTGACTAGAGGCTTCATGTGTCTTTTGAAGAAGGACACGACCTTTTTCTCGAATGAGCGAACCCAGGAGTCCTTTGATGCGCTCAAGTGAGCCCTAGCATCGACCCCGGTGATTAGTCCCCCAGACTATAGCCGTGATTTTCTACTTTATGTGGCCACGTCCATGGAGATGATTGGGATGGTTTTGGTTCAAGAGGATGAGGAGCTCCAAGAGCATGTCATATACTATTTGAGCCGAAACCTTATTGACGTGGATATTCATTATTCTCAGGTTGAGAAGCTTTCCTTAGCTACCATACATGCGGTTCAATGGTTGAGACATTATATTCTCCTTCGCTAGACCTTGGTTGTAGCCCATGTCAATCCATTTCAATTCATCCTCACTCGAAGGATGATTGGGGGAAAATATAATAAATGGATTTTCATCCTGCAAGAATTCAATCTCGAGTTTGTTTCAGCAAAATCGAAGAAATCGTTAATTTTTGCAAAGCTTATATCAGATTTCCCAAGCGAGGCCAAGGAGTTGGTTTCTAAAGATATGTTTATCGACGAGCACATATTCTTAGTCTCAAATTTAGACCCATGGTATGGGGATATCATTATATATCTATGAACGTTGAAGGTCTCTACTCATCTCTCACGGGATAATCGATGATGATTACGTCACGTGTCTAAGAATTACCTCACAGTGGATAACACTTTATACCATCGTGGGGTAGATTCCATTTTACAACATCATTTGAGTCATGATGAGGCTGAGGTAGTGCTGAATGATTGCCATGGAGGGGCGTGTGGTGGTCATTTATCTAGAATTTCTACAGCCCAAAAAATATTAAGAGCGGGTTATTTCTGGCTGTCGATCTTTAAGGATTGTGTTGATGTGGTCAAGAGGTGCCACCCTTTCCAGGTGTTTGCATGTAATATGCGCTCAAAACCTACCCCGTTACATCCCATCATCACCATCGGTCCCTTCACTAAATGGGGGCTTGATTTTATGGATTGCAACCCAACTTTAGCTGGGGGGCATCATCATATCATAGTGGCTGTTGATTACTTCATGAAATGGGATGAGGCTATGCCTACAGTTAAATCCAATGGTGAGAAAGTCGTGCACTTCGTATTCAACCGGATTATTACTCAATTCAGGATTTCGAAAGAGCTCGTCACTAACTATGGCTCGCACTTTAAGAATTGTATGATGGAAGAGTTGGCATCAAAGTTAGGGTACAAACAAGAGAATTCCTCCTCTTACTACCCTCAAGTGAATGTACAGGTAGAAGCAGTGAATAAATCACTCAAATCCATTCTCCAACAAACCAACTCACAAATTAAGAATAATTGACAGATTATGTTATATCTTGCTTTATGGGCGTATAGAACCGTTGTTAAGACTGCCACGGGTTTTTTTCCATATCAACTTGTACATGGAGTGGAGTCAGTATTGCCGGTTGAATGTGAGATTCCTTCTTTGAAACTAGCTGTAGAACTCTTACTAGGAACTTCCCCATTGGAGGAGAGTTTGGTCCACCTTGAGCAACTTGATGAGCAGCATCGAGATGCCTTGGTGACTCTAGAAGTAAATAAACATCGTGTAAAGGTCTAGTACGATAATTCTATTCGTCCAAGGAGGTTTAGTGAGGGAGACTTGGTCCTTTTGTGAGATCAACCGAAGGAATCCTTGGGGGCAGGAAAGTTTAACCCCATGTGGCGTGGTCCTTACATCGTCAAATGTGTGTTAGAGAAGGGCGCTTATGAGTTAGTGGATTACGAAGGAACGACATTGGTGGAGCCTAGAAATGGGCTCTATCTCAAAAAATACTATGCATAATTTTAAGCCAATGCTGGTTATTGTATATTATTGTACATTTTTTCATATTTAGGTCTTTTTCTTATGGTGATCGGGTTTGTGATTAGTTTCTGTTTCTTTTAGCAGATGTCAATGGAATCTTCCACCTTCATAGGACTCGCGGATGGTGTTAGCTGTCACACTCAATACTCAGCCTCTGCTGCTTGGGTGATTTATACTCCTATGGGTCAGGTATTGTCTTCAGGAGGCATATGTCTACGGCCATATTCCAAAAATGTTGCTGAATATAGTGCCGTTATTGAGCTTCTATGGGATGCCATTTTACATGGCGTTCTCTCTCTTGAGGTATGTCTTGATTCAGAGTTAGTAGTGTCACAGCTTAATGGTTCGTACCATTTTAGAGATCCGATGTTATTAAAAAGATTCTAATGTGTGAGATTATTAGAATGACAATTTGACAATATAACATACATACATATTCCAAGAATTAATAATCAAGTTGCTGACTCATATGCTAACTACGTGTTAGATTGGCATTTGTTTCATACACAATAAACTCATCATAAACACAAATTTTTACAAATTTAAATAAATAAACCGATCATCATAAATGTTTTTATATACATCCAAAATGTGGTAATACATAGTGTCATGATACAAAAATGGGGCTCTCAAGCCACCAAAATATAATACACGGCAATACAAAATATATCACTCCTAGGTATCTAATCCTGTGGATGAGGAGGGGGGTTGTGATCATGGAAATGTCACTAAGGCTCTAGCTAGCCGTCAAAATAATCGCACCCATTCTCATGGTACACCCACCACTTGCCGCTGCATAGCCTCAGGAAAGTCCTCGACTTGCGCCTTGGGAACTCTATGTGTCAGCCTCACAAAGCTGGTATGAATGCTCTAGAGCGTCCACTCCGCATCCACACCCATGATATCATCTCCTCTTCCCTTCTGTCTATGATGAGGGAAGCCTTCAAGCCACCATGGTCCCACATCTTCATGCATATGGTAGATGTCACTATGTATTGTCACCCAAAAACATGTCTTTTGATTTCATATAATCAGAAAACACAAAAAATTAAATAACTCAAAATTTTAAAGAGAGGGTCAAGATTCGTTACCTATGTCACCGTATGTCAATCCTGGTGGTAGCAGCATGTCCGGGTCCCCTTGAAAATCTATCCCCGCATAGGGGTAGTCATCGATAGAAACTATCTGTCATCGCCACCACAAAAAGAACTCAGTTGGATAGGGGTTGGACACCCTACCTCTACCTAGTCTGTGCATCGCATCCACCCAATGTCGTTGGGCTAGATATCGAACCCCATGTAGAGGAATGTCAACTTTGGGGCTCAATCCTGGAACATGCTCGAAGAAAAACATGCTTAGTATGCTGCTAAAACTGAAGTTTCGCACTCTGCCCATCTTACACTCACTAAGCTAGTGTTTCATGTTTTTCAGTAGTGTAGTGCTCCAATCATATACCATGGGTCTCATGCACTCCACTGCATAGAACATCAGAGGCCACAAGGCCTGGTGGAGTGAAGCCAAGCCTGATATCCTACCCAGTGTCAGTAGGATGGCCTTTAGGCCCAACACCTGTATAGGGTTGGTTGGGATCTAACTCCCCACCTTCTCCGTGTCCAGATAGCAGTACACCGCAATGTACTCATCTATAGTCAGGCCACCTCTAGGTCCGCGAGAACGAAGGTTCACTACTTCCCCCCATCGGGAAAGTCCAGTAATAAAGTATATGTCCTCCACCTCTATGGTGAGGGACATCCCATCTATCTAGAATGACTCTGAGTCTGGATCCCAGTAATCCACCAGCATCTACAATAGTCCTGGTTTGTCCCTTAAGCCACCATGACACCAAAATTTGTAGATCCCACATGCACATAGCACTTGTTGAGCCATTAGATTGGCCCTTACTGCCTCCTCTACATCACCATGTTCACACTCTCTCCATTCTAGGACCATCCTACACAAAAAATTGCAAGTTTTCCCATTAGAATACTTAAAAAAACTCATGTGCAGCCGCATATGCGACTGTTTTCCAAACAACTGCATATTTATGCAACTGTGAGGGATTTTTTCGCATATATCCAGCCCTATACGTGGAAAAACCCTCGATTTCCGCGTGGCACACAGCACCTATTTTGGATTGGCCTAGAAATCCCAAATAACCATGGAATTGGATAAAAATTGCATCAAAATGGAAGAGAAGAACATTGGTAAGTAACTGGAAAAAACAGTAGTGGATTCCACCAGCTGGATCTCCTGGAATTTGCTGTTGAAAATATGAGCTCAATTGGGTAAAAATTTCAAATGTTTTATAATGTTTTGAATTTTTTACTATTTATAGAAATTTTTCAAATTTTTGAAAATTTTTACCCCCTTTCCTATAGTTTGGACTATTTCTAATCATTTTGGACCATTTCTGACCTAATTTATGATGTAGGAGACCTTTTTGAGTGTTGTTTCAACCGTTGGACTGACCCGTTCGTGCCGATTTCAGGTATCATGTCTAAATTGGCATATAGGTTAGGTTTCATCATCATTTGCATTTTACATGACCTTATGACCGTTTCATTATAGCCTTAGGTACGAACCCACTCTGTTATGTCACAAAACCTTCTTTCTGTTTTAGAAGTGGCATGATATGAGTGGTAGAGCTTGACCTTACATGGGTACCCTAGTTAGTGCCTTATTTGCATTTGGTGCCCATGTTGACATTTTGTCCCTTAGGGTGTGGGAGTCTATTGTATAGTATTACCATGAAATTTCGCAAGAGCCTCATACTCCTCTTGATCTTTTGCTGGCCTATTCCCCTCAAGACTCCCTTATGTCAAGTTGTAATTGCATTATCATGAGCTTTGCCTACCTTATTGAGCTTTACGCCGGCTTCCATGACATTGAGTTTCAGCCATATAGCCCAATATTGTCTCATGTCTAGCCATGCAGATCCATTTTATATATCCTTTGCAGCTTGATTCCCTTTTTACCGGGAGGGGATTTTCCCCCGAGTGTCGCTATCCTACACATGTATCATTCCATTGAGCATAGGTATGTTCCACTGCTTGGAACTAGTTTGTTTGCCCCTATGACACTTGTCTCCTCCTAGTCTCTAACTATAAAGCAGTTTTATTCTTTCTCAAGCTTTTTAAATATTTGAAAAAGTCCAAAAAAATTAAAAAACCAAAAAGCCGGACAAGGAAAGATGTTATCTTTTGGCAGCCGTTGAGTCATGTTGGCTTCGAACAGAGCACTATATATCAGATTCGTTGGTTGGGTTTATAGTTTGACTTTAGGAGTTGTACTCGTTTATCTGAGTTTATCTCCACCAAGTGGTTAAGCTTCCAGTCCCCATGGAGCCTTTGTCGATGCCTCCTGTGTCGCAAAGATGTCCTAGTTTGTATATCGAGTCTATGCTACCTTTATTCAGTCACCATACGTCATTATGATCTGGTTTGAAGGAAGTTGGAACCTGAGTCGGCCATTCCTCAGTTATCTTGACTTTGCATGTCGGCCATTCCCGGTACAGTTACTGGTTCATGCACCTTATGATCGACTCCTTCCACATTATACAGCTTTGTTGAGTACCTCGTGTTGGATGATGGGGGATGCCTTAATTCCCTCCTTCTAGTGGATTTCATCCCATTGAACTCAGATCATTTATTCTGATATTGGAATCTAGAGTCATTTTTGAGTGCCTTGAGACTTGCAGCCATCAGTGGCAGGTTCTCTCACCATCGACAGTCTTTTGGAATACATCAATGTCCCCTGATCAATGGATCCTATCAAGTTTTCAACCTCAACACATCTATTCGCACTCGTTAGTTTACACTCTAGTACCTTGATTCCCATTTTGATTATCGGTGGGTGATCTCACGTCTGTTAATGGTATTCATCAATGACTGGTAATCAGACAATGGACTACTATGTTTGACCTCGACAGCTCTATTCAAATAGTAGGACATGTACTTGTAGCAGTTTGTGTAGAAGACCTTCGAGATTGGTGGCATCTCTTATATGCTACCTCCTTGATCGTGCCAGTGTTCATGAGATTTCAGCTCTCGCGACTTGATTCCAGCATATGTCAGACATTTCTAGCTATTATGGAGATATTTATCCATTGTTTATCTTTAGCCATTATGGAGATCATGATCCTTTGTATATCTTCATCATGAAGATTCTGATTTATGTATATTGTACATGGCAATGACCACTTATGTCATATTTTGTATCATGCCTATTCATGGCCATTGTACTCTTATGTATCTGAGACTGCTATATGCATTTACAGTTATGTGCAGAGTTGTATCATTGTACTATGCGGATTGGATGGTTGGTCTTCCATTTGGTATTCTTCATCACTCCACTATTGGGATGGACTTATAATGTATTTTGGCCATTGTATGACCCCTCTGACCTCACACATTAGCGGGCATCTGTTATAGCTGATTTTACCAATCTAGGTGAATCACACTTTTATGGCCTTCCCATGTCCCTCTGCAGACTCCTTAGACCCCTTTGACCATGTTTTGTTCTTTGATGTTTCCTTCACCATCCCTAAAAACATGTGAAAGTTCATATACATGACGTTTAAACCCTTAATTGCGTATATACGCGGGTTTGACCCCTAGAACCATGTACATCGGGATGTGTGCATAATCCAAATCCTTTTGGAGTTTTCCGTGACATGGATCCGAATCACTTGACTCCTAGCCTTCCATATGCCTTAAGATCGCTCGGATTCGACCTTTCATTACCCCTTTGAAAAGCTATATAAGGAAATCTTTGGTACATTGAAGGCATAAGAGAGAATTGAAAGCAAAGAAACTATAATCCATTGTTACCAAAACTTATGCTTGAGTTTGCATCCCTTTGTCCCTTGGAGCACTTTTGTGTTCTTCCCAAGCTTGCCTTTTTCTTGTGAGGTTTCTATCGAGAGATGGAGGATTGAGGTGGTGGAGGCCCAAGTGGGGGATTCAGTTTCTCTGATTCATGGACGTGCCGACAGAGGTTGTATCCATTGTAATCTCTGATTTTATATTAATAGAAATATCTTTTCCTGTCCAATAATGTATGTTTGAATGAATATTTCATCCATGGGTGATTTCAAATGCTTATACATTGTTGATTATATATGCTAGAATAGATCTAACACCAATATATATAGTATGCTTGTCTTGTTTAATTGTTGTTGAGGAAGTGATTTATCAATTCAAGCTAAAGTTGGAAATCTCAATGGGGATCTACTTCAACCGTCCAGAATAAGTTACGAGATCTGATCCTTTAGTGTTAGATATTTAATTTCTATTGCATATTGGAAAGGATTGATTTATGGAGTCAAGCTGTCTATTGTGGTACCCCAATCCATAGGAATTTCTCTCCGTAACAGCTACAAGATTGCTTTAGGCGAAAATGTTTAGGTATTCTCCACTAACCATGTTGAAGGCCCCAAGGCCATAAGATGAGATACATAGTACAAAAAATACCCCTATCAAGTCATGCATGGTACTTTGAGGAATTATAATTCATGGATTATAACCATGTCCATGTCCAAGGCCCTAGTACCCATACCTAGTGCTAAAAAACTCCTAATGGCACACATATCTGAATTTGAGGGAAAACATACCATCCGAAGGTATTATACATTGAGAAATTATTATTTTCCTTGTGTATCTAAAGCTTCCTTTAGGGGATAAGGATTTAGTTTCCTCCTTTAAAAATGTCAAGTCCCCTAAACTCATATCTATTTCTCAAAACATCCTAAAGGTGATGACATCCTTTCTTTGAGGCCAAAGATATATTAAGCTAGTGATGTGTGTTTCTTTAAAATATTGTTCATGGATTTGAATACGTCAAAGATTCCTTTAGGGAATGAGGCAAGTGATTCCTTCCTTAATTATCTATAGGTCCTCAAGTATCCTAACTATTATTCAAAACTGTCTAATGACATACACATCCCTACTTAAACACTAAATATGCTCTCAAAAGTCCATGTGTGTTTGTTCAAGTTGTTCTTCTTGGCCATGGATTCTTAAAAGGTTTTTTCAGGGATTAAAGGCCTAAGTTTTCTCCCTCAAGCATGTCTAAGGCACCCAAGATCCATACTAGATTCTCAAAAAATTCTAATGGCACTAACATCCCATCTTAGATTAATAATATTCTCTTGGGAGGTCATGTGTGGTGGTTGTAGGGATTGTTCTTAGCAAAATATGCTGAAAATTTCCTTTAGGACCTAGGTCTCACTTTTTTCTCCCCAACCATGTCCAAGATGTTTGAACCTATATTTAGTCTTAAAATTATCTTTGTGCCACAGAAAAACCCACTCATAGGCCAAAGATACCAAGGAAAGGTCTATTGTACTTTTTAAACATGCCATTCTTCGCTATAGATACCTAGAAGATTCCTTTAGGTCTTAAGTCCTACTTTCCATTCCTTAACCATATCTAGGGCCCCAAGACCCATACCTAATGCTCAAAAAATTCTTAATAGTGACCATATTTTGAGTATAAAATATCCCCTCGATAGGTTAGCTTTGGTGGTTGGAGACATCATTGTCACACCTTTAGGCCTAAAAGTTTCCTATATAACCCAATGCATTACATTCCTACACCAACCATGGTTAATACCTAAAAACCTAAACCTAGTGCTCAAAAACTCCTAATGGTGCATGTATCTCCACTTGGTGGCCATGGATACCCTCAGGAGATCATGTGTGGTGTTTCAACGTGATGTTATCGGCCCTACCTACCCATATCCCAACTTGGAGGAAAACAACACTCTGAGGAGAACAAGTGAAATGGTTCGAGGTGTTGTTCTTTAAGTAGGATACATAAAAGGTTTTTTTAGATACTAAGGCTTAGGTTCCTCTCTTATCCCTGCCTATTGTCCCATGACCCATCCTTGGTGATAAAAACATTCTAATGGTGCCATGTTACAACTTAGAGGCCAAATATTCTACATAGAGGGCATGTGTGGTAGGTTAAGGATTTATCCATGGCCCTTGAGTTTCAAACGCTACATTTTAGGACCAACGCTAATGTTTCATCACTATATCTTGGTTTAGACCTCAATAATTACTAATAGTTCTCAAAATACCATAACGATTACAATATGCTCTATTGAAGGTGAAGGATCCACTTGAGAGGCCATTTGTGTTTGTTTAAGGCATTTTTATTAGGATTGGAAGCACAAAATATCCATTTAGGGCCTAAGGCCGACGTTTACTCCATACACCATGTTCAACACCTTATGAACAATGCCTTATGCTAAAAAAATTCATAATGGTGTCCACATCACCATTTTGAGTTGAAATATCCCCTTGAGGGGTCATGTGTTTTAGCATAAGGAATCATTCTTAGGACTATATTTCATTAATATTAATTTAGTGGATTAAGATCAAGCATTGTCTACCAACCATGTTCAAGGACCCAAGACACATGCTTGGGCCAATTATGTGTTTGACAGGTTGGTGTGTGTTTGATAAAGGAATTGTTCTTTAACCTAAATGCATATAACTTTACTTTACAATATAAGGCCTAACATTCCTTATTCAATCATGCTCAAGGCATAGAGATTCATACCCAACATCCAAAATGATCTAATGGCACTTGGATCCCCACTTGAAGGCAAGGATAATCTTGAGAGGTTTTGTGTGGTGGTTTGAGGTATTGTTGATGGCCATGAGTACCTATGATATTTATTTGCACTCATATCCCTACATTTCCTCCCCAAACCATGTATAAATCTCTAAAATCCATATGAACTACTCAAAATATTCCAATGGTTTCATTAGCCCCACTCAAAAGAAAATGATACCCTTAAAAGTGTTTTGTTGTATCTCGAGTTGTTTCTCTAAGCCTTATATAAATAAAATATTCCTTCATGGCTTAATTTTTAGGTTTTGATCTGCCCCAACTGTTTTTAAGAGAAACCGAGAATATATATTAGACAGAGAAATGATGTGCAGAGCCATTTAGTATAAAATTGTAACCAAATTTTCATAGGGTTCTGTGAATAAAAGAAGACTGAAACAACTATGCCTAACAGGAGTTTCCTATGGTTCCTAACAAGATTCATGAAATCTATCAAATCCTTCGAAGGATAAATTTTTACAAACTGTTGATTTAGCAAAATACAAAAAAAACATCAGAGTTTAATTGGACTAAAACACTACATCTTATTTCCTTTATACTCAAAAGTAGGTTGCATGACTAAGATTTCCTCCATCAAGAGAGCATCTTGATATGGAGATTCCTGGTAGTAGATGCACTAGGACATTGTGGACATTTTCACAACTTCCTCTTTTATGATTTCAATAGTACCCATTAAATCGGGCTTCGGGTCACGCTCGTTACCATCTATCCTGGAATCGTAGCAACCAATTTGGTTGGAAATGTACCAGATATATGAATCTGCACCTCTATTTCCCTGGACCCCAATACCCACCATCTCATAAACACTACGAATATGTAGTTTTATATCTTCGAAGATGGACTTGAGGATGTCAATTTATGGGTCTCTGCCATTTTTCACCATTATACACTTAGGGTTGGATTCAATCGCACATGAAAGAAATTTAAACAGATGTTGCAAGTGTTGCAAGTCGTCTTCCTCTTGTTTCTCGTGGGGATGACAAGAGCCATCTCCTTCCAATCCTGCATGCAAAGAATGGAGATTGGAGGATCCTTCTCAAGATAACTCAACCTTCATGTGTGTTGGTTGTCTTCTGAAAAACCCGGAGGGCTACTGAATTAAACTTCGAGTTAATGTAGGCTTGTGGTGAGTATCGACAGTTGGCGGTTAGATGCCACACATCTTGGGGGGGCAACAAATCAACACCCTAGATTTTTGGCCATGGAGGGAGACCAAATACTAAGTTTTTCAACCAAGGCATGATCCTATAGTCCTTTAAGAAATATATAGGGAGAATATTTGTTGTCCTTCATTTGATTTTTATACTCTATAATGCCTTGCAAAATTATAGCAATCTAGTTGGATAGCTTATCGGTTGGATAGCTTATAGTAAGGTTTAGTTGGAATATCCTTTCATAGATTCTTTTTCAGTTTGAGGAACCACTTTTATACCATGATCTCATCTTTTGTATAACCTATCTTAAGTAACTGAAAACCAAAAGCTTTGAAATGTGATCCTCACTTACAAATTCCAATCCTAGGAGAAGAGAAAGCCATTCCACTTTATTGCTAGTTTAAATTCCAAGTCCCCAAGCATACAGGAGTTTACTATGTTTCCTCCAGAATAAAAAATAACCCCCCCACACTTACTTCCCCTGGTGATCTCCATCAACCTTGATCTAAGATACAAGACCCATACATAATGTTAAACAACTTCATAATGTCACTAACATCCCAACATTATGGGAAGGGTGTCTTTTAGAGGTCATTTATGGTGGGTTGAGGTGTTGTTCTTGGTCCTCTATGCATAAAAGTCTCTGTTAGTGTGTAAAGACAATATTTTATTGGTAGATCATGTTCATAATCCACATACCCATATCTACTATTCAAATCCTTCTAATGTAATTAATATACCTACTAAGCGGTGAAAGATCCCCTTTATAGGTCACGTGTGATGTTTCAGGCGATTGGTATGTGTCATGGGTGTATAGAATGTGCATTTAGGGCCTAAGGGCTAAGTTTTCTTCATTAACCATGTCAAAGGCATTGAGACCCATGTCTATTACTCAATTCCTCATAATGGAATTTGTATCTCAACTCATATGTCAAAGATACCCTAAAATGGTCTTGCATATCCATTTGAAGTGTCTTACTTCACCATAGATACCTAGATAGTTCCTTTAGTATGTAAAGTTAAAGTTTCTTCCCTTTCATATGTCTAGGGACCCAAGACCCATGCCTAGTCCTTAAAACCGTGAAAATTCCACCCATATTGCTATTATATGGCCAACGATCCCCTTGATAAGTCATGTCTTGTGGTTGGAGGTGTCTACATATCTATTAGACTTGAATCCCTAAAAGCATCATTTAGTGCCCAAGGCTTGGTTTCCTCCATTAACCATGTAATGCCTCCTAGTCTCATCTGTACTTATCAAAATTTCATAATAGTATTGATATTCGCACACATGCTAAGAATACCCCCACAAATCCATGTATAGCGGTTTGAGGTGCTTTTATTGGCCATGTATGTTTAGAAGATTCTTATAAAGATTAAGGTAGAAATTACCTCCCTCAACCATTTATAGGGTGTGGAGATCCTACATAATGCTCAAATAATCCTAATGAAACTAATACTCATCAAACAATTTGATAATAATTATTACTTTAATTAAAAAATTCATTCAAACAATTAAGTTATATTCTAAACACTTTTATGACCATCTTTATAATCTTATAATTGATTATCTCGGATCATCTTTGAACAATAATTTTGTAAAATGCATATATTTATCTATTTGAAGTAGCAATAATATAAAATGAAAACAATTGAATCAATTATATATATAATATTTATTTTCTTGAATAAAATGAAAAATAAATTATTGAAGTGGGTTATTTATAAAAATAATTACTTGTAAATTTGTTGGATGGTTGGTGTAAACCCTCATAACTAAAATTTATTTGTAAGTGTCAAAGTCGGAAATGAAGTATCATACACCACTTCTCTAATTAACATATCTGATGTGGCATGCCATTTCCAATAATATCAACAAATACTATCACCACTTTAACACCATATAATGTAAGTGGTGCTAATATCCATATATTAACACCATATAATATAAGTAGGGCTAACTTGTGGTGCTAAAGATGGACTTAAGCTAGTGATTTAAACCCAATAATAATACTAATGTCCATCAACAAATTTGATAAGTTTAACCTGAATATTTTCAATTAAATAATTGAATCTAGATTTAAATAATTGTTATTTCTACTTGAGATTGAGAAGGTCTCGAATTTCAAATCCTTGTCCTAAGTACTTAATTTTTGAATAGCATTAAAAATGAATAATTGAATCACATGAATTTATTTGATTAAATAGTGTAAAAATAAGAAATTGAATTCGTTGGGATTGTGCTAAAAAACTCATAAATTAGTCTTGATCATTTATTTGAATGAAAACAATTATAAATAATTAAGCTAAATTATTTATGAAATTGTTGTGTGTGAAAATCCTCATAAATAAATCTTACATGTACATGTACACAAGACAAATAGTTATTATCACCACTTTATGGTACTTGCCAACATGGCATTTAAACATAATTTCCTTTAAACATTAACAACATTTTAACACCACAAAATATATGTGATGCTAATACCACCATATTAACACCACAAAACGTAAGTGGTGCTCATACCACCACCTTAACACCACAAAGTTGTAAGTGGTACTAATAGCACCACTTTAACACCATAAACTATAAGTGATGCTAACTTATGACGCCTCTTTCAAATTCGATCTCGAAGCCATTCTTGCAGATGTGTTAGAGTCGTATCTCTAATACACAGGCTGTATTTTACTAGAGAAACAATCTCCACAGTTTCCTTCTCGATCGTTTTCGTACGACTTATAAATAATATTTCTGGGTTTCCATTATAACGTCTATATCCCTGATCGCAAAGTTTCTCGCTTATTCTTCTATAGAGACACGCTGTTTCCGGAAAGCTTATTATTTATTGAATGTCCTTTAGCTTTTGTCTAGAGAAATTGTTTTCCAAACAACAATAATAGAATACATGTGACCACCATTACCTCGCGTTCGGCCCATCTCAGAGCTCATACTATATTGTCGTTCTGGTTAGTACACTATTTCATAGCAATATTAAAAGTTACATATCTTCACATTCTATTTAAAGCAACAATATTAAATATGTTTGTATTAATAATAAAATATGTATTAGCATAAGATATATTAACATTTTTTTAAATGACATATGTTACATATTTTTCATAAAGAAATTAATATTTGTGATATATCAATATATTTTTATGAAATATTATAATAATTTTATGATATATTATTAATATTTTAATTAATATAATCTTTATTATAACGAAGGAACGACATGGATCAATTTTTTTGTATTTTAAATTTTTTTTATTACTAAAAAATTTAATATAACTAAAATTTAAATATATGTTATTATTATTTTAATTAATATTCAATTTATAATTTATAACGATGGCAGATAATCAATGTGATTGATGATTTTTGTGGTGTAGTTTATTATAATGAAGTATCCATAGGAATCAAATTTCTTATGGTTTAAGTTTCCTTTATGTGTAAAAAATTTAAGATATAAAACAAATTTACACCTTAATAAATTTTATCTTCTTTACAAAATCACATTATCATTGCACCGGGCCTCTCGAAAACTAAACCCTAACATGGTTGGTTGGATTTTAAGTGTCTAGTATCATCCACTCCAACCTTTGACATAAGTTGATTTTTAGCATATCACCCAGGTACCTTATAGTTCCTACGAGCACAAAGATGAGATCGGGGTTCTCAGAGGGGGTCGCTACAGTCTTGTGTGTTGTTGTATTCGATACCCTAAAGCAGATGGTCTCATTTGAAACACAACCTAGACCTAAATATGATGAGGAGGGTTAACTACAAAGATATATTCGGAAATGTTGTACTCATTCACCATATAGCAACATACATTTATCACTCATACTTAAAGGTACTTATAAAAGAGTTACACAACATATATCAAGCGATGAATCCACATCATCATTCATTATACACAGAAAATTAAAGGGGCCAATAATCTTCTCATGTTATATTCATTCATAGATTTGTGGTATAGTACATGCAAGAAAATCTATATTCTTAATCTCTAGTTTACAGAACAACCAATCATAAAACTAAGTACATCATCAAAACCCATAATCCCATGACCTAGATACATAGACCAAAAGTCAGACACAACTTAGAGAATGTCTTTGACCATGAGTTCCATTATTCTGTCTTTTTTGTCAATATTTTATCCATCTGCTACTCGCTCACTTGTTTTGTGTTCTTTATATAGTTGCATGTGTGGACCCAATATGTTTGTGGTCGCTAATTGTTTCTACGACCTCTTCCTTATTCCTTACACAATCTTCCATGAATATGCTCCTTTCAAAAAGTGAAGGATCCATCAAGACCCTGCCACAAGAATTGACTCACACTCGATTCAACTCTATTGTGTTTCTAAATCCTATGAATTTTCTAATGCTGACAGTTCAAATCAAGGAGCCAACTTTGGCACATTGGTGATTGTGTTATTTATGAAGGCTTCAAACTCTTCCAAATTGATATTCCATTTTTTTCTAAATGTTGGCACCAACTATGAAACTGTGGTCCTTCTCTATATTGGGTGTAGTGTGCTTCTATTCATGTAGTTGTTGCCACTCTACATCTGCAAACTAATCCCATTGTTGTAATTGGATGTATGTCAATTGTTTAATAGGATATAACTCATGTAGTATTCCTTGTGGTGAGAAATTGGTCATGGATATCTAGTCTAGTTCATCATTGACCTTTTGGGGTTCCTCATACTCTCTTTGTTGTTCCAATGGATTTGGAATTTTCTTGTCCTCCTCATTGAGTTGTCGTATCCATTCCTACAAGACTTCTATTTGGCATTGCTTCTTTCTCAAAACTCCAACTCAACTATTGACTCCATTGAGTGTAGTAAAGATTTTTTGTATTTGTTTTGTGATATACTACAAGTGGTTGCAAGTGTTGTATACTTCCTTGGAAACCAAATATTATTTTTCCATTAGTTGTAGTTGCTTCACATTAACGTGGCTTCTAATTGTTATGACCTCTTTCAAAAACTCTTATTTCTTTGTCCACGGTTGTTCTCAAGATGTGTAGGGGAGTTGAAAACTTTCTTATAGCACAACTACCGATATCTCCTTGGGGGTAGTTGAGATATACTGGTGGACATTTGTCTCATCTGGTGATAGAGGGTTGTGGATGTGTTTTCTCTAGTGATCCAAGCCTAATGTTCATGGTTCTTGGTGTTATCGCATCTACCAATGGAATTTGAGCATCATAGTATTCATGTTGAAGATATTTGTGCTCATTCTCATCTTGAACTAATCTATGTTTATCTATTATGGTGGTACTTATGATCTACTCAAATAATTGTTGCATTGAATACCTTGCTAAGTTGGGTATTGTATCACCTAGGGGTAATGTACACAAAGGCAGTTCAGTGGAAATGGAGTGTGCCATCCGATCTATTTTCTAAGTGTCATTTTCCTATTGAGTTGCATGGTTGTGCATGGTCCTCTTCTAAGTGTCCTTGATAATAAAAAAATGGAATTATATCTATTTTGACTTATCACATCTAGATAACAGTGCTACAATGGTCAAGGTAACATACACATGTTGATGTTATTGTAACTTCGGAATGTATTCACATGTATTTCTTACGTATTGTAACCCGATGTTTATTCTGGGATGTATTTGTAAATTAATTGAGTCATGTCATGCCCTGAGGTTCCTATTGAGAGTTTCTATAATGTAAACAAGTCATGTCAAGTCAAGGTGGGTAACCCTCATATTGTCCAAGGGTTAAAGTCCCTGTAGTTCCGGGGCACTAGGGTTATTAGACTCACCTAGTGAAGTCGGCCCTAGTTGGGTTTAGTCAAGTTGAGAATTAGTATAAATAGAGAGCTAACCTCTCTATTTATCACACACTCACTTACACTTAGTTGTAGCACATAGATGAGTAAGAGAAAGACACTGGGGCAGGGAAGAAAGAGGTTACTGCTGTTGGGAGATCATCTTACTATTTTTGGGTTTCACTTTTGGTGTTGATTCTATCTTTGAGGAAGTTGTGGGGTTTTATCCATTTATGGTTTCCCCAAGGAAAAACACTGTGTTCATTGTCTCTTGTATTTGATTGATGTGCTTATTGTTCTCTCAGTTAAATATCCTAGTGTTATGCTAGCTTAATGTTAAAAATATAACATGGGATCAGAGCTAACGTGAGAAGAAGACACTGTGTAGCTACGGGAACTAGGGATTCCTACTTTGTGGATCTCTCTCCACAAATTTTCATCAAAAGTAGGTTGGAATAACTCTCCTCCCTAGGGTGCATCTTTCTGTTAAAGTAGAATCCAATTTTGAGGTTTTTCAGTTTTGGACCTAACACTATTGCTGGAAATTAGGGCTTTTCACAGAAGTGGAATTTTTCAGTGAGCCCAGGCCTGGATTAATCTCCTCCCCAAAATCAAAGTTAGGGAGGAAATTCAAAGCATTTGGTTGGATAGAACTCCGAAAAACAAAAACCCTAATCTGCTCCTAAAACAGCAATGCAGGATTTCAACTCCAAATTCGGATTCGACATCTTGACCTAGTAATAGCTAAATATTTTGTATTTCCATTTGAGGTTCTCAGTTAAGATGTCTCATCATACCAAGCTTGATGAAAATCTTGAAGGAGCTGATAAATTCCGAGCCTGGAAGTATAGGATCTCCCTGGTTCGGGAAGAAAATGAGTTGGACTCCTATATCAGTGAGGAGGTTCCAATTCCAGATGGAGGTGAGGCCAAGGCCTTACATAAGAAAAAGTTGGTTATGGAAAATAGGATCATTATTGATTCTATCAAGGATCACTTCATACCACAGGTGTCCTCCCTCAAGACACCTAAATCCATGTTTGATGCCCTAACCAAACTATTTGAAGGGAAGAACATCAATTAGAATATGAATCTAAGGAACCAGTTGAAGAATGTAAAAATACAAAATGAGGATACCATTTAGTCATACTTCACAAGGGTCTCCCAAATCAAAGAATAACTGGAAGCAGTAGATGAAGAAGTGGAGAATGTAGAAATTGTGTTGACAACCTTCAATGGTCTCCCTAGGTCATGGGATTCTTTCATCCAAGGAATCTGTGCTAAGAAGAAGTTAGTTATGTTCAGTAGATTGTGGGAAGAATGTCCATAAGAAGAAGCTCGGATAGAAACTGGAGAAGAAAATATGGGAAGTGAAGATCAAGCTCTCATAGTACACTCCAGGAAAGTAAGAAGGGAAAATCATCATCACCAAGGTAAGCATTCTCATCAAAAAAATAATCCCGTAAGAAGGGATCCATCCAAACTTAGATGTTATACATGCGATGAAATAGGGCACTTTGCTAGAAATTGTCCCATGAATGAGAATGGATCCAAGAAGAAGAAGAACTCCAAAAGAAGACATCATGCTCACACTGTTGAGGATGATGATCCTCACATGAAGAAAGTAAAACAAGAAAGTGAAGACTCTTCAAGTGAAGATGAATATGTTCTAATCTCTGATCTCACGGGAATTGTCACTCATGGAAGCAAAGATTGGCTCATTAACAGTGGGGCTTCCAAACACATGACAGGTTTCAAGGAATCCTTTGAGAAACTATCCGAACATAATTCACCCCATAAGGTGAAACTTGGGGATGACTACCAATATACCATAAAAGGTAGTGGGGAATCCTCCTACAAGCTAGACTTTGGAAAGTCTATGAAAATGAAGGATGTCTTGTTTGTACCAGGACTAAAGAATAATATTCTATCCATATCGGCACTAGATGCAAAAGGCATGAGGGTTGCATTTGTAGATGGCCAAGTCCTCATGTGGTAAAGAGGAAAGACTATTGATGATGCAATATTGATTGGAGAACAAGAAGGAGGTTTATACAAATTGAAGGGCCATCCAGAACAAGCTTTGGTCCATGACATAGTAGAGCTAAATGAACTTTGGCACAGAAGGCTTGCACATGTTCATTACAGAGCACTACCACTTGCAAGCAAATTTGTTGAAGGTCTTCCAAAAATTCAAGAAAAACATGAAAGGGTTTGCAAAGGATGTGAGAAAGGAAAGAATACAAAGAAGACATTTCCAAGTAGCGAGAGCAAGGAAAAAGGAATCTTGGAAATCATCCACTCCGATGTATGCAGACCAATGTCATCAAGTTCACTAGGCGGGTATGTATACCATGTTTCTTTCATTGATGAATTTTCTAGGAAGACATGGATTTACTTCATGAAGAACAAAGATGAAGTTTTCAACAAGTTCAAGGAATTCAAAGCCTTGATTGAGAACCACACAGAAAAGAACATCAAGACCTTTCGATCAGATAATGGTAGAGAATTCACATCAAATGAATTCAAACACTTATGCAAAGAATCAAGGATTAAGAGGAAGTTATCCATTCCATATAATCCATAACAGAATGGGGTTGTATAAAGGAAGAATAGAACTATCATGGAAGCTGCAAGAGCAATGCTTCGTGATTAAGATCTTCCCATGCATCTATCGGAAGAAACTGCCAGAACAACATTGTATGTACAAAACCGTACTCCACACAGAGTACTCAAGAATAAGACATTTGAAGAAGTCTTTTCTAGTAAGAAACCAAAAGTCATCCATCTCAGAATATTCAGCTGTCCAGTGCACATACACATTCCAAAAGAGAAGAGAACGAAACTAGATCCTTCCGGAAAGAAGGGTATATTTGTGGGATACTCTGAAAGCTCGAAGGCTTACGGAATATACTTCCCAGGATTCAAGAAGATCGACATCAGCAAGGATGTTACATTTGATGAAGACTCAACTTACAACAAATCTAGAAAGAGACCTGCTAAGGAACCTAAAGAAGCAGAAGCAACCAGAATTCATGATACAACCATGAACGAAGAAATTCAAGAAGAAGATCGAGAATTTGAATAACCACAAAGACCTTTAGATCCACCTCAAGAGAATAATCCTCACAAGAGGAAACCTGCTTGCGTATGAGAAATTATCCAAGGTGTGGAAAGATATGGGGCTTCAGAAGAGAATCACAAAGAAAGAAAGAGAACCAGATCCTGCTCCGGATATGTAACTTTACTATGTGACTTTATCAATGAAGAACCTTCCAATTATGAAGAAGCGGCAGAATGAAAAGAATGGAAGGATGCTATGATCAAAGAGTATCAATCAATCATGAAGAATGATGTTTGGGATGTTGTCCCAAGACCAGAAGGGAAGTTGGTTGTAACTTCCAAATGGATCTACAAGATCAAGCATGCTGCAGATGGTAGCATCTAGAGAAATATAAGGCAATATTTGTGGCTCGAGGTTTCTCCCAAAAAAAAGGAATAGACTATGAAGAAACCTTTGCACCTGTAGGTAGATACATTAGATCAGTACTTTCTCTGGCTGCAGTGATGAAATGGAAGATACACCAAATGGATGTCAAGATTGCTTTCTTGAATGGTGTAGTGGAAGATGAAGTGTATGTAGAACAACCACTTGACAGGGATTCTCATGTTTGCAGATTGAAGAAATCTCTTTATGGTTTGAAACAGACACCCATGACATGGTACGGCAGAATTGAAAGCTTTCTATCCAGTTTGGGCTTTACCAAAAGTAAAGCAGATTCCAACCTTTACTACAAGGTTGAAGATGGAAACCCAGTGATGATCCTACTGTATGTAGATGATCTGTTTGTAAACAGTATTGATGGGTTGATTACTGATACGAAGAGAAAGCTTGCTGCTGAGCTCGAAATGAAGGACTTGGGTATGATGGATTATTTTCTAGGCATGGAGGTGTGGAAGAATATGGATGGAATCTCCCTCGGATAAGCGAAGTATGCAGTAGAGATCTTAAAGAGGTTTGGGATGATGGACTGCAATGCCATGACCACACCTATGGAATCGAACCTCAAGCTATTGAGTGATGATTCATCAGAGACAGTTGATGCTATGATGTATCATTAGATGATTGGGTCCTTGATGTACCTGAAAAACATGAGACCAGACATTTGCTTTTCTGTGAACACCTTGAGATAGTTCTTGACAGATTTGAGACATGTTCACTTGATTGCTGCAAAGCATATTCTAAGGTACCTGAGGGGTACAATTGATTATGGGATCAAGTATAAGGCGAATCAAAAGATTAAACTGGAGGGTTATGTTGATTTAGATTGGGCAGGCAGTGCCATCGATAGGAAGAGCACTTCAAGGTGTTGCTTCAGTATGGGATCAGGTGTGATCTCTTGTTTAGAAAGAAGCAATCCTGTGTGGCATTGAGTACAACTGAAGCAGAGTCTGTCACAACTTCTTCATCTATTTGTGAGGAAGTATGGCTACAGAAGCTACTATCTGATTTATTTGATCTCTAGATGGATGTTACTTGTATACATTGTGACAACTAGAGTTGCATGAAGTTGTCAGAGAATCCAGTGTTCCATGACAAGTCGAAGCATATCGAGATCGAGTATCACTATATCAGGCATATTGTGCAGAGGGGAGTAGTGAAGCTCCAATATGTTGTGACAGAGGAACAGATAGCTGATGTGTTGATAAATCCATTGGCTAGGGTGAAGTTTGAGTACTTCAGGGAGAAGCTTGTTGTTTTCTAGATCAAGGTTTCCCTCAAGGGGAAATGATGAGACCCAGAGCCATTTTGACATGCTGAGAGGATTGGTTCCTTCCATGGTCAGATGTAAGGGCTGATCCATTCTATCATGGTGAGAGGATTGGTTCCTTCCATGTCAGATGTGAGTGTTGAATTCCATTATTGGAATGGAGGCACCTAGTTATTTACCAAGTAGCTTAGTCTGGGACTGGGGGCCATTCTGATATGACTGTAGGATTGGTTCCTATATGATCAGATGTGAGTGCACACCCTTCTGACATTGGTTGTTAGATGTAAGTGCAGATCCCTTTCGACATGAAGGATTGGTTCCTTGCATGGTCAAATATAAGTGCTGAGCCCTTCTGACATTGGTTGTCAGATGTAAGTGCAGAGCCTTTCGGCATGGAGGATTGGTTCCTCGCGTGGCCAAGTGTAAGTGCTGAAGTTTGTTCAACATTGGTTGACGGATGTGAATGCTGGGCCTTTCTGACAGGGTTGTGGGAGGTGTTGCCACATGGTCAGATGTGAGTGCTGGGCATGCCTTTTTGATATGATTATAGGATTGGTTCCTAGATGATTAGATATAAGAGCTAGGTGGGCCATTCTGACTTAGGGTCAGATATAAGTGCTAGAAGAAGACCTGCGTGGAGGTTAGGCCTACAACCAGCATGAAAAAGGGTTGGATCTATAGAACTTCCGGTGACAAGAAGAATCATGACACAGCACCGGTGAAGATCCAGTGATGATGATCCAGCAGAGATGATCCATATTGAGGGATGATCTAGATCCAGTGATGATGCTCCATAGATGATCCATAATGAGGGATGATTAAGATCCAGAGATGATGCTCTAGAGATGATCCAGATCGAGGGAGGATCCAGATCTAGTGATGATGATCCAGATCCAGGTGAAGATGACTTGAAGATGAAGATGACTTGAAGATGAAGGTGACTTGAAGATAGAGATGACTTGAAGGTGAAGATGACATGGACTCAATGATGATCCAGACGATACAGAGAAGAAGACTTGTGCTAATAAATTATGTCGAGAGAGTACCTTCCTAGTTAAGAGGGAGTGTTGATGTAATTGTGAATTTGGAATGTATTCACTTGTAGATATTATGTATTGTAACCCAATGTTTATCCAGGGATGTATTTGTAAAGTACTTGAGTCATGTCATGCCCCAAGGTTCCTATTGGGAGTTTATATAATGTAAACAAGTCATGTCAAGTCAAGGTGGGTAACCCTTCTATTGTCTAAGGGTTAAAGTCCCCGCAGTTCTAGGCACTAGGGTTATTAGACTCACCTAGTGAAGTCGGCCCTAGTTGGGTTTAGTCAAGTCAAGAATTAGTATAAATATAGAGCTAGCCTCTCTATTTATCACACACTCACTCACACTCAGTTGTAGCTCATAGTTGAGGAAGAGAAAGACACTGGGGCAAGGAAGAAAGAGGTTACTTCTGTTGGGAGATCATCTTACTGTTTTTGGGTTTCACTTTTGGTGCTGATTCTATATTTGAGGAAGTTGCGGGGTTTTATCCATTTATGGTTTCCCCGAGGAAAAACATTGTGTTCATTGTCTCTTGTTTTTTATTGTTGTGCTTGTTGTTCTCTCAATTAAAGATCCTAATGTTATGCTACCTTAATGTTAAAAATTTAACAACACAATACTCATGTTGTCATTGTAGCATAGTCTCATTGACTATATAATAAGAAATGGGTTTTTTCTATGCTTTCCTCAACAATTTTATTTTCAACTCTTCCATTGGGTCATCATCAACTCATTGTATCTCCTACTCTCCCATCGACTATTGTGGTGAGTATGTTTGTTGTTGATTATTTCCACTTCTCAAGAGGGACAATTGTTTCATCATATGAAATAGAAAATCATTGGCTGTTGTTTCTAAATTTGGTGGTGATGTAGGATCTTGTTCTATTGGTAATTCTTCTTTGGTGTGCACCTCTTTGGTCAATTTAATATAGCATGAGTACTCAACGTGTCTCATGAATGGATGCAATTGTTTCATCTAGAATGTTAATGATATATCCCTTCTTCTCTAGACACAGGAATAAGCCAAGAGTTTCATGTACAGAGCTAAGTTTTCAGCTCATGGAAAGGTCAACGAAGGTTAATGAAGGATTTATTTGTGCAACTAGGTGTACAATATCATAGCAGGGAGTGGAGACAATAAGGGTGGTGGGAAGGGGAGTTTTTTTTGTTGTGTTTTGGTGGCATGAGGGTGCTTTATGCTAGTGAGTAGGGTAAGAGTGTCTTTCATGACTTGAGTATGTATCATGGCAGTGTCAAAAAGGGATTCTATTGTTTGTGGGAGAGGACTCGAGGAGGTGTCAGGTAGTTGAACTGTAGTTGAGGATGGTATGTCTTTTAAGTATTCTACAAGTACATTATTTATGTTTCTCTTCTTCCCAACTATAAAAAATAATGGTGAAAAAGTATATGCATTATCATTAGCTGTCATCCAATATCAATCACTCTTTCCCAACTTAGTACTTCTTTGTGGAATGTTGTGGGGAGAAAATAGAAAGGAAATTATTTAGTTTTGAATTCCTCTTGTTAGACCCCTCATGGATGCATAAAATCATGGTATTTATTGATCCATAAATTGTAGGATCGAAGGATGAATCTTAAATAAGACAAATACTTCTGTAGAAATTAAATTAAATGCTTTATTTGCAATCAAAATTAGGATGATAAGTTAATGAAAACCACAACCAACTAATTTACCATAAAATCATTTTTTCATATCCAAGCTATTTGGTATGAATTGAAAATGTTTTATTCATCTCTAGGGTATTTAATATGCACATAAAATGTTTTGTTAATATTTGAGTTGTTTAATATGCACCCCATAGTAGTATGAATTTTTCTGGCACTGATTAAAAATACCCCACAACTAAAAAAATGACTGGTCATTTATAAGTTCACCCAAATACTTGTAAATTGGCCCTAGGTAATGAAATAAATAGCTCACACATAACAAATTCACCCTGGGTAATGTAAATTCTCCCTATGAAATGAAATAAATAGTGTAGACATAATGAAATAAATAGCCCACACACGACAAATTCACCTTGGGTAATGTAAATTTTCCCTATGAAATGAAATAAATACTGCAGACACTACAAACTCACCCTTGAAAATGTAAATTCACCTTAGGGGTCAAACCAAAATAACTAAAAATAATATGCATGCATATAAATAATTCTAGAACTGAAAAAAGAATTTAACAAACTTATTTTTCTTTTTTTTTAAAACAATTACAAAATAGGTAAAGGTATGTGCAACATTTACAAATTCAAATAACCTTAAATACATGTTCATATCGTTGGTCATTTCCGTGTAAGGATGAGTTCAAAGATTTTTTTTCGTCAAACTCCACCGCGCTAATTTCCAATCATGATGGATCCACCAGTTTCCTCCCTACCATATCCTAATGTTTTCTCTCCTTGCCCTGAGACCCTCGATCTCAATGGAGCTGACAATACATTACTACAAATGGAATTACAATGTAAGGATGTTGCTAGGAGGCTCCCAACCTCACTCACATCGTTCTGAACCACACCCTTCCATAGTCTCCTCAGAGCCACCAAGTGCTCAAAACTATGGCAGGTCCAAAAATCCCTGAGATATTGCTCTCTTTTTGCTTTTATTAGTTTTTTTCGTTAATTCCCAAGCATCTCATGCACCACTTTCAATTACTGCTTCAATTTACTTACTTACTTACTTAATTAATTTTATTTACCCACCCTTTTTTGGTTATTATAGGTTATGTGGTTCTTTTTCGATTAGTTAGGATTTTACTTTAATTCAAGTTCTTTAATTTACACTTTTAATTGTTTCCTCAATTTAGCTTTATTTGCTTTCATTTAATTATATGTGTGTGTGTGTGTTTATTTATTTATTATTATTTATTTATTTTTATTGTTATTATTATTATTGTTTATTTATTTATTTATTTTTATTATTGTTTATTTATTTATTTGTAATTTAACTTACTAGAATTTTATAAAAAAAATTCTATACATTTTATTGATTTCCCTGAATCAAAATTCTTGTCGATTACCACCACATTCTTGCCGTGACCAAGATTATCAATCCCTTTTGATAATTCCCATAGGTGGGGAGCTCATATGACAATTGAGCCAATGTTACCTCAATTTGCCTACCTTAGGGAGGGCCATGTGGTTCCTAGGGAATAAGATTGAATCCTTATCGTGCATCCCCTAGTACAATCTTCGTGAATGACTGACTCACGACCTACCCTCATGACATGCGCATCTGATGAACTAAAGTTTTCCTCACTCTATTCAAAGATCATCGTGTCATCCAATTTGATAGTCTTTGTAATGCACTTGAAATTAAAAATTTATTATTAATTTATGCTGAAAATACTTTACTTATTAATTTTATTATTTTTTACAGAATGTCAAAAATAAAAACATTGCAATGAATTATTGTATATTAATAAAATCTACTAAGGGGGGGGGGGGGGGGGGGGGGGCAGGTGGAAATAGTTTTTGAATCATGTTTGCTAACCCACAAGAGGAAACGACAAGTGGTCGAAGCCACCGAGTGAGAAATCAAGATGCAGGAGGCATCATCCCCAAAAATTAGGTCACAACTCCTAGTTGAGTGCAAAAGAGCACGAGGCTCATAAATGACCAAGTCCTAGGAAAAATACTATATATGTCCATCAGCAACAGCAGACTGGCATTGGACAGGGATTGAAGCTGAGAAATGGAAGAGATGGTGCATTGAAGGATTTTTTTTTTGTGGTTCCAAAAATAGGTTCATGGGTTCTAGAGTAAGTAACTTGGATGCTCTGGGAGTTGATTGGGAGGAACAACTTTTCCACTTTTGTTTTCCTAACAATGGTGCCAAGTTCTTAATATATGTTTTAAATTTATAGTAGAATGTTTTGTTCTAGATCTGAACTAGTTAATTTAAATTCTAGTATGCAACGATTAGTTTAGTTTATTTATCAAATTTATATTTAGTTATGTTGATTATAAATGTTAAATGGTTACTAGGAAGTTCTTAGATTAGGCATCCAAACCTGAGTTATGATTTTCTTTTACAATTTATAGGATGAAAATCAAACTATGTAATTAATGGATATGTATCAATCTATATCAAATTTGTCCCTATGTTATAGATTTAGTTAACGTATTTCTGCACTCTTTCCTATATTTATTTTCTTAGCCTATAAATTGAAACTAATAGTAAGTAAAATAACTAGGTCGTGTAATAATGTTAGTATAAATCTAATTACCTCATGTTTAATAGAGTAAGGAATATATCATATTTTCAATTCTTCCCAATAAAGCACTTATACTATGAAATGAGAACTCAACACAGTTCTCATTTTTCTCTTTCCTAAGTTTAGTAGCTATTATTACCTCTGTTTCAAAAATGGTTGATACAAGTATCACACATTTTCATTTTGAGGCATTTTTTTGGCCTTTGAATAATCTCTGTCGGAAAGTATTTTTAATTTCTATTTTCAAGTGTTTTATAGAAATTTAACAAAATAGCATACATTCAAAACCAAGTTATAATGAAAAACATATACATTTTGCAATATTTTCTTTAAAATAGACATTTTTATTGACAAATTTGTAAGAAAATTCAGAAAATAAAGACATTTTAAACAATTTTTAATGGATTTTCAGAGATATTTTGTATAAAAATGATACTATTTTATATTATTTTCCAAAAAGTGACGATTCACATAAATTCAAGAAAAACTATACCGTATATGTGTAAATAACATATTAAAAACAATATATATATAAATTTTATTTCTAAAATAACGTATGAAAGTCAAAACATTACTAATATATCTTATCAAAAAGTTGTCAAATTTAACATTTTCGACAAGACATGAAACTAATCAACATTATCATGTAGTCCAAATTCTTCATTGAAATTGGAATTTTCTGAGCTTGGATTTATTGAGGGACATCAATTTCCTCTTCCATTGGGTCTTATATGTCTACAAGATTCTCAAAATGCTCATTTCCAAACATTCCTCAAATGGAGGTTGAGGCTCTTTTGACATCTTCGCCACAAGTGTTTCACTAAAATTAAAAAAAAAACTAAATCAATATGACATACAAAAAAATTACGCACCCCACCTCACACTACATTTAAAAATAAACATAAAAAATTAAACACACCTAACCCTAACATCAACGTTACTTAAAAAAAAATTAAAGGCCCCTAGCCCCGTAAACCCCACCACATTACATTTAAAAAAAAGTAAAAAAAAATTATATCCCCCTAACCCCCTAAACCACCCACAACATTATATTAAAAAAACATTACATTATAAAAAATTTAAAATCGCCCCACTAACCCCACTCCCCCCACCTCAACATTACATTAAAAATATATAAATGAAAAAAATTATAAACCTCACCCTAACCCCCACAACATTAAATTTAAAACAATACTAAAAAAAATAAATTTAACCCGTACCCCCTAAACACCCCCTTCACATTATATTAAAAATAAATAAATAAGTAAAACTCTTGCCCCTCCCTTCTCCCTCCTCCCTCCTCTTCCCTTCCCCGTGCCGTGCCCCTCCCCCTTCCTCCTCTACCATTGAGCTCACATGGGAGCCAAAGGACCACCCCTCATAAGCAGCGTGATTCTCAAAATCGTGTCGCTTGTGAGGGGAGGACCTTTGGTTCCCATGCGAGCTCAACAATGGAGGAGGAAGGGAGGCCGGACGCTGGGAAGGGAGGAGGATTGGGGAGGAGGGACGCAGGGAATGACGGAGGGTGGAGGGAGGAGGGAGCTGAGGGAGAAGGGAGCGGAGTTATACAGTTTTCATTCATGGCCTCTTCTTCGCTAGTTCTTGCTATCCAACAGTTCAAGCTCTTATAGAGACCTTTAAGGAACTACTTGCACTAATACATAGTATAGAACCCATATTCATTTGATGTACTGTAACCCACGTTACTTAACACAACATCGCCCACAAGCCTGGCCAAAAGACTATCAATCTGCGAATCCACACCTCTTGCGTTTTCAACTCTATCATTTATTAATTTAGTGTAATCACACCTAAGAAAAAACAATGCATCCAATAAATCTACTTGTTAATAAAAATTTTGAGTGGCATATCTCAAAAAGAATCCACTGATATCAATTCTTTCGGAAATGGAACCACTACATTTTCATCGATTGACTTTGTAGCACTTGGAACGCATGCCCAACAAGCAGAGGCATTGAGGTCTCCCCTGCACTGTGCAATACCATTTACATCATCTCCATTAATTCTATGCCATGTAATATTGTAACCTGTATTGGTCACGTTCTCAACCAATGAACTCATAACCGCCTTCAGGTTCCCTTGCCAAGCACTTCCATTTTTTATAGCACTGTGACTGCAACTTATTGCGAGAACATCAGTAGGATTATCCAAGTGAGTTAATGCTAATGGTAATAGTAAGAGCATTATGGAGAGATATAATTTACTTGTTGTGGTGAATTCAATAATACTCCTTGTACAATTACAGACGTTGGAACAGGCCATTTTGTTGTAATTGAAATCAATTTGTGCAATCTTGAAAATTGAAAAGAATTTGCCTTACTTTATTGAAGAACACACCAGTAGAAAAGTAAGAGAAATACAGATGAGGAAGTAAAGACAAGGGTAGCTTAAAGAAAAATGGTGGACGAGGAAGCAAAGGCAAAGAAAATGTTGACTTGGCTTAACCTTAGAATTTAGTGCCTCGTGCAGTGTATCTGTGGGAATTTGGTATCTTCAAAATTTTGAGTAAGTAAATGGGTTAAATATTTCACAAGTCAACTGTAGTTTGCATATTGAAACATTCAAAACCAAACTTTACCTTAGCTGTAATTTGGAAAAAAAAAAGGTTTTTTTGTGTGTATTCGATTTTTTTTGGTGTCATTGCCATTCGTTAGTGAGAGGAATATGTTGACCTCGTAGCTCCGTGGGGGGAAGGATGGAAGAGGATTTTCTTCCATACTCACTACATTGTTGAAGTTGTTTTCATTAACTTGGAAGCTGGTGGTAAAGTGGATTTAATATGGAAGTTTCTTGTTTTTAAATCTTTTTTTCAAAAAGTTTATATATTAATATATATACGAGTATCACGTCTTAAAATCTAGTAGAATTAGTAGATCCGGGGAACAACGTGCGTAGCATATAGATGCAGCAATTTGTTTAGGTTAAAGTAACATCATTAATATTACATTGTGTCTTTCTGTCTCTTGAGTGCATGAAGCCTAGCATTGGCATTGGGTATCAACACATAGATAATCAGCATGGAGTTATTTAAAGGGCATGCCTCTTGGTAGAAATAAATGTATTTTAAGGATATAGTGGATTAAAAAGAATCTCCATTTTATTCGACCGATGAGTTTTTTTTCATCGGACCTTTCAAAAAAAAGTTTTGGCTATTTATGGCAAGGTGACATCATATGTTAAAGCATAGGTTCCATATATAATCTCTTCTTTTTTAGTAGGTCCAGCAGCAATGACAAGTTATATAGGTGTTACGTTTAATATGTCTTATCTAACTCTTCTCCCTCGAAGAGATTATTGGAAGAGATTATTGAACTACTTATGTTGTGGGGGTTAAAGGGTTTAAGGGGGAGGTGAGGGGAGGCGAGGGTTAGATTTTTTCTTATGGGGTTAGGGGGGGGTTGTTTTAAATTTCTTTAATGTAATGTTGTTGGGGGCTTAGGGATTAGGGGGTGTTTTATTTTTATTTATTTATTTTTTAATGTAATGTTGTGCGGCAGGTTAGGGGTTTATTTTTTCACTTTTTTTTATTATATCCACTCCTTCATCTGCATAAAATATAGATTCTGATGGGGTGTCAAAATCTATGGATGAATTTGAATAATTTCACATGAAATATTTAGATGTATTTTATTAGTATGATGTTTGTAATTGAAACTCTAAATGATTTTTTGAATATTTATATGAATCATTTGTTCATGTATGGTCTAATATATGATTTCATTATGAAACAAATCATAATTTCTTTGATTTTATATGGTTATAGTGGTGAAATTATGTATGAAATGTTTTTTATTGTTTAATATGCAAGTTTCAAAAAAGTTGTAATTTATCTCTTGGAAAAAAAAAAATCCAATTTAGGGGTTGATTTTAAAGTTTCTATAAACAACATTATGGGATTTTTAGGCCATGGCTCTATTTTTTTCGTGAAAAAAAAATACGTGTATACCGGTATCAACACTTTTCTATTTAGGGGGGTTTTTTGGTGTTTTTATGCAAAAATCATCATTTTTATGGCGAGAGTTCTTGTTCTTAGTATAAATTTATTGTTTCATAGTATAAGTGGTTAATATCGAGACTATATATATAGTCAAATTATATAACCAAATTATCTACATAATTAGAATTAGGTTTGTTCTAATATTTTATTAATATACCGAGTAGATCTGTTATACGATCCATACATAGGAAACCTACATTACGATTACAATGTGATAAATATAAACAATTATTTATGGAATTAAATATATAGATGTTTCTGATCAAGGATCCAAATTTGTTACATATTTACATAATAAAACTTATAAACCAATCCCTTATGGAGCTACATGTATTTACTTCCATTCAGATTGGGAATATGTAAGTAACTAAAGAACCATATAGATAAAAAAATTACAGTAATAAAAAAGTGAAGGAAAATTATTAATCAAAACCATTTTACATATGATAGATCCTAAGAAAATCAAGTCGATATTATTTAGATATCCCCATGATCAAATCTATGCAATCACTTAAACAATCATTCTTGGATTCATGTGAGAAATCATAATCAAATCAAAGATCCTAACAAAAATTCATAGATCATCCAAGTAAATGAATTATACATATAACTAGATCAAATCCAAAAATATAATCATAAGCATGTAAGCTAGGTGTACAATTGTGTTTTTCATATAAAAAATCAATCACTAAATCAATGTTTGTTCCCCCAGGTACCGGCATTAAAGCCATCACCGAGGGAAACTGACTATTAATAAAAGATTGCATTTTACTTCATAAGTAATCACAGACCCTATGGGTCGTAATATTCAATAAACACTAAGTAAGGAAATGGTCGTAAGTTCATCTAATGGATACCATTATTTACGCAAATGATGAACATATAACATAGCATGTAATCATATCCACAATATTTACTTTTGAAAATAGCATTACAATATTTAAAATGAACCATTGTGTTCATGGCCATAAGACCATCGAATATGGTATCCATTGAATTCTTAAACAAACAATATATAAGTTTAAACTAAAAATAAAACTCTTAACAGAATCGCACAGACCGGAAGGCTGGGTCATCATTTATTATTCGGCATCGCTTACAACAAAGTGGTTGTAAGACCATCTAGGATGGATTCCATCTTCCCTATTTTAATCACTAGAGAAATTATGATACTTTTGGGTATTTCCATTCGTGATGGCACCCAAAAATCACATCAAAGAACAAATACATTGTCAAGAAAATGGTTGCAAATCCCATGTAGGGTAAACCCTAAGGGTTTAATTTTTTTAAAAACACTTGTAATCAAAATGAAGAACTTATCTTAAACATGGTTTTGGCCACCACTCTCGACCCCACGCTCATGCCCAGTGTTACCTGCAACTAACGATTTATGGTATCTATCAATCAAAACTATAACAGTAGTAATATTTTTATTAAATGGTTTGAACAGACACTTACCTGAGCATTTAAAAAGGTAGTATTGGGAGGAGGTGACCCTATCGCCTGCCTCTCTTGCACCTTCAACCTGCACACATTATTGGTTAAAGTAAAAAATGAAATTCCTTTAACAAAATGAAATGAGGATTTATGGTTTAACCCTTACCCTGGCGTGTTGCAAAGAGGGCGAGGGGTCGGCTGCTTTGTAGTACCCTTATTCCTTTTCTACCTACACCCACAATGAAAACATTTTATCAGTGAACTTCGTAAACAAGGAATTTTTATATGCCAAGTAAATATTACAGATATGATTTTGTTTTTACCTATCAGCAGGTAGTTCTTACGGTTGATGCATTAGCTAGCTTCGTTGAGGAACAAGCTTTCAAATGGATATCTCTGGAGAATTTGTGGAATCTGAGGAACACCTTAGAAGACTTAAAACACCATGTTGTTAGCCTTTTATAAAACCAAAAACCCTTGTGATATCACCACTATTATAAAGAAGAGATCTGGATCTTTTCAGCTTCAAAACCAAACAACTAGTAAAGTTTCCACCATGAATAGAGTAGAGCTCAGCTCTCTCTTTCCTCATAGGCCAAACAAACCAAATGAAGGGCCCAAACAAGTTCCCAAACACATTAAACCTTTGTATAAACCCTAGCTACAAAACTGGATAGGTGGACAATGGATATCACACTACGTGGAAGGCCTGTCTGCGCTATCACCCGCAACGAGGAAATTCCTTTATTACCGAAGTCAATTAAGGACAGAAAGAAATAAATCACGACCATGACATTCATAGTCCTGAATAATTACATATGGATTCATCAAGTTAAAACCATTCTATATAACTCCAACAATCAAGCCTTATAACATATCATGAACCATGGTGTAAATAACCATGCCAAGAACCATTACATTATAAACCATGGGTTAGGGCCTGCCATAGACATAATTATTTTATAATTCCAAACAAAACCTTTGTACCATAAAAACATTTGTAACCTTGTATTATTATAACAAAGTTGCACTATATGTCTAGTACCATATGTCCTACAAAAACCTCAAGTTATTGCACTTAAGGGGAAGATCATAAAACACACCATAAAATTTAGGCTATGGTAAGGCATAAGTCGTTTTATTTAACACTTTATAGACCTATTACATAAGGGTTGTGATCAAGACTAGGGATAATTTTAAGAACCCCCCTTAGATTTATATGTATAAAAAATGGGTGGATCTCTCCAATATATAGGAAAATTTGAAGGCGATTTTATGAATAATATAATATGTGTATATAAAAAAATTGGTGAACCTTTCATTTTATTAAATAATGTTGTAAAATATTGGTGAATATTTCATTTTATTATATAATGTTATAAAATCTTGGTGAATCTTTCATTAAGTTATAAAATATTGTAAAATCTTGGCAAATATTTAACTTCATTATAAAAAATTGTCAAAACTCACGAATCTTTCACTAATTTATAAAACATTGTAAAAATAGAGGAACAATAACATTAGTCAAATAACATTATCACATCATCAACAACAGATCATGTAGACTCATGAGTCACAACTGGAAGGTGTTAGTGAAACACAACTGCATTGACTAGATTCAGGGAAAGTGGGGACTCCACTTGCTATCTTGTCCCTTAATAGTCCAAGGTACATGTGGGGACCTAAATATTCACAAACTGATACACTGATAGAATCGGACATTATGCTCGATCTTGGCCTCCACTATCCAATTGTGTTCGTGGAGGCTAATACAATTATTCATTGTAATTGTGCCAAATGATTATTGCATTAGATGAATGTTGGTCTCATTCCAATATGTATCCTATGATCAATGCATAGGAACCTAGTGCATAGACCATTTTTCTCTTCGCTTATCTATGTAGATTTCATTTATTTTTTTGAATAATGATAAATATTTACAAAGAAATATACAATCAGCATAAAAGAATCGAAAAAGTGAAGACAATTAATTCATGCAACTAAAAGGTAATAAAAACATATGTTCTCAAACCCTAAAACCAATCTTAATTCTAGCTACAACAAAGGGTTAAATCAAGCATCAAATGAGAAATATAAGCATTTAAGGGACTAACACAATATTGAACAAAAATACACACAAACTTCAAAAAGAGACAAAATTCTTCAAACAAACCATAAAAATTTGTCAATATATTCGTGATAAACACCAACATGGTTTCATGTACTTGAATGAGCCCATTCTTTCTTAGTGAAAGTGCTGTCAAATTAGTTATTTATCCTTTAATGCTAGGATATTATCTATGTGAAGAGATAACTCCTAGGCTTACCTTTCTCAAATTCTAGCATCATTTCCTATCACATACCAGAAAGAGACAATGTAAGAGATAAATATCAAACCATCAACCTTAAAATAAGCTACATGAAGGTAATGTAGCTCAAATCATCAATGTTACAAGAAAAAAGTACAATGTAGAATCTATTTTTACCTAAAACACAACCTCAAATTCATATATAGTGATCACCACTGACCAGCAAGGGTACATGGAACACCTAGACAAAAATAAGACTCAAGAAGTTTAATAGTATTCACCTTTAGAACATGGTTCTCTTGCAAGTAAAATTTCATCATTTAAGTTTGTCCTTGAGTAGTATTTAACTAATACTCAATCCTTTCATTGACCTTTTTCTATTCAAATTTCAATTCAGATCTTTTGTGCAGATGCCATTATAAATGAATCTCCACCTGAGGATCACCTCATCATATTTCTCATGTAAATCCAAAGTTGAAAACAATTAATGCATCAACTCTTCCATATATTTTTGCATTGTTGTTAAATAAACTAAGACATGCCACAATACTATGGTTTATTCACATTACCAAGTTTCCGACTCATTTGACTTTAAAAGGTGCACCAAACAAAATCCTTCAACTCTTCCTACTTTTGAGAAGAACTAACAACTTCCCTTAAATATCACATAGGTTATCCTCAATAATGTTGTTTCACAAATCAAGGAAGTCTGCAAAGAGTCCTTCAATATGCTACCAACAATCAAAACAGTTCCAAATCATATCAAAACAATTCCAAATCATGCTAGAAAACTTAGCGAATAAGTTAATAATGTTTGCTTAATTTTTTTTCAGTTCTGCTATCAATGGTTTAGCTCCCCATGAATTAGGGATTCCAAAAATTCAATGAAGAAACATGAGATGGAATTTGCACATATAATTCTTCAATTTTCCATCTTTGTTGGTTCATTATTCAATTGTTCATCTCCACTTATGATTGGTGTTTCTCTTCATCTGTCATTCTATCTACTTCTACTGAGCTTGTCCTTAGTCCTATGAGATATGATTTCTGCTTCAGAATTTCATTGACTTGTCAAACTCTTTCTTCATACATCACCGATCTTTTCTTCTGTTTGTTGGAAAGATATCCTTATATAAATATGACATGTATTTAGCTCCTCTCTGCAATTATAACATTCATTCTCTTTGAAGGGTCCTTCCATTTGGCATGAATTGGTTTCTGATTGTTGATTCTTGTCCTACATCCTCCAGCCAAAATCGTTCTCAGGTTGGATGTTATTTTGACACCTTTCAAGCAAGGTCTGGGTGTTCTCTTTTTTTCACTTGTTGTTGTTGAACCTTGAGGTGTTATAGAGTATGGTGTTGGTGATTTTTAAATAGTTCCATAATTTGGTGGGAATCCTGTCACTCCACCTTGATATACATTCCTCAATGTGAAGTCCTTAACAAAAGGACTACCAGCAAAACAAATCACAGCAGGTCTCTTGGAAGAATGGTTATTTGATATTTCTTTCGCATCTTCAACCTCAATATCTATTGAAATTCTCTTTCCATGCACATTTGTATGAGAACTCATCATTATAGAACCCTAAGGAGAACTTGAATTCCTGTTGGGAGTGGTGATTTGGGCACACCTACTAGTATCTATTTGACCTTGTTTCTTGGCAGGAGATACCTTGTCTTCCTGGTTACATAGGTGCACTTTATTGCAATTTCCAATAGTGACATTGGAAGGTGCCTTTTGAAATTTGTTACTCTCCGATATTTCACAAAGCTTCTTAAAATTCTCAGGAAAACCTTTTCCTAGTTTCCTTTCATCATTTTGAACTTCTTTAGAATTTGAACCTCGGAGAAAAATATGATTCTTATCTAAAAGTTTTAAACATGGATATATGTTCTCCTTTCCATAAAATCTTCCAGAAGAATATCCATCTCCTTTTCAATCTTTAGGCACATCTATTTTCTTTTGGTTTAATTTCCTGCCAATGTTATCTTTCTGGCCTTCAAGCTTGTCTTGTTTGAGACAACCTACCTTGCTATGGGTGCTTCTTAACTGAGGCCTAGATGACCCATATTTATTCTGAATATGAGGGCTTATCCCACTGGAAATGCTCTTTGTTGTCATTTTGTCATTCTTTTTCTTAAATATTTGTTGGGATTTCGAACTATATTGAAGAAATTTAGCATAGACAACCCTTCTTCTTTTTTTCCTCTTCTCGGAACTCCTTTCTTGAGGAAAATTTCTTGTATCTATCTTATTTTCAATTCTCATTGGTGTGTTTTTTTCACTGGATTTGTGTTGAATACCAACTACTTGTGATAGTGTCTCACAAGCTTTTTTCAATTTCAATTCTGCTAATTTTTGTGTAAGACAAGATATTTCCTTCTCTAGATCTCCATTTCCCAAATCAATGCAATCATTTTTCGAAATGGTTTCATATTTAACTCCAATTTCTTTGTGTTCAATTGCATAATCATTGTTTGTGGCATATACAACATTTTGGGAAGTAGAGTCTCCCTTGCAAAACATAACTTTATTTCAATATGGAAGGCCTTTTCCATTAGTACACACAGCAAGGGCCTCTCTCTTTGTCGTGGATTTTGGACCCTACACTACAAGGGTAGTGTAACAAGTTATATTCTCCTAAGAGGAATTGATATCTTCTTCCTTTCCTTGGCCTTTACTGGCAATTTTAGTTACACTAGGATTGAAAATCTTGTTATTTCCACTCTCTACATCACCTTATTTGCCTTATTTTATAGAGTTGGCATCTTCTATTGAATATTCTCTATAGTAAATATAATTTCTCCACACAACTCTATGATTTTTCATTTTCAATAGACTTGAGGGACACTAGTTCTTGATTTTCAATGTGTCAAGTTTTCTCTCTAGAAATTTAAATGTCATTGGTGCTACTATCTCTATCATCTTTGTAACAAATTCTCCTTGATATCTGAAAATTGGTTGAGATATTCTCCAAAAATATCTCTCTTTATACTTTAAGACTGCCATATACTATTGTTGTTTATGATCCCTTTAAGATCTGAAAAATTAATTTTATGACTGTCATCAAGTTGTCCTTAATATGCCTTTATAACCTGTGTACCAATAGTCCTATGACTTTCATATAAGGTCCCAAACAATGCTGCTAAATAACTTGGCAAGACTTCAAATATCATGGATTGTTATTCTCAAGTCTAATCTCTTTTTCACTTTGTTATTATCAAAGACAAGCATTTATCATGCTTTCTAATCTTAGACTTGTATACAAAGTTGGTTATGGTTCAAAATAACATGGGTAATCTTCCCAAGTTTTCTTCATCATTTGAATCTGCTTAAAGCAAAATATTGTTCTGCAAATTTTTCATAAGACTTGGAATACTACCATCTAGATATACTTGGTCTTTATCTACTTGTGTAATGAACACTTGTTCATTCTCCTCTTTGAACAACAAGTTTTCATGGGCTTGATATTGCTCTTTCCTTATCCAAACTTTGATGAACGTTTTCCCTATAATCTCTTGATGAAAAACATCTACATTCCCAATTCTTATGTCTAGGGTTGTTACAGTTCCATCACTTTACAATGCACTTGGAATAACCAAATTCTCTTCTAGTATAAAACCCATAGACATCAGCATCGACAAAATTCCATTAAGTAGAAACTTGCATAAAACTTCATCCATAAATGCAATAAGTAAGGAATATGCTATAGCTACTAATAGAGTAGTATAAGTGGTAGAAATTATGGAATTTGAATGCAAGGATGTTAAAAAGGAAAGAGATAACAAAATCAGAGGTGCTGAGAAACATGAAGGCTTTTCATCTCTAGTTTTGAAAGAAAATTGTTATGAATTAACCACAATTCAGGCCATATATATAGCACTAGAAATCGTTTAGAACTTCTACAGAAAGGATGATGCAATGGTAGAAAAACAAACAATTATATTGGAAGAGCCACATGAATAATGAAACATAACACTTGACAGAGATGCAATAACAAACATAGATATTCCAACTACTAATGAAGTAATAGACAATGCAAAAGTTGAAAGTAATGGTTTTGAAATTGTAAAAGAGTAAAAAACCATACATATTCAGTATATTGACCAACAACAAACAATCTTATGTCAAGTTTCAGAACAACAACATAAGGAATCATACAGTAATCCAACTAGCATTGCAACAACCAAAATTGTTGATACCCTCCCAACAAGAGACGATGCAAAAACAGTAGACTTGGAAGTACTGGAAGAACATGATAAGGAATCCAATAAAGCTCTAGCTAATTATGCAATAAAAGAGGCCAATTATTTTCTCATTGATACAATAAAATAGGACAAGGATGTAGAACATGAAAAAGACAATGGGAAAAATTCATAAAAGACCAAAACCACAGTTGTAGATGAGCAACCTTTAACCTCATTTCCATCTCTAGAAGAACATCATGACTAACCATAGGAAGGTATGGATACATAAGTTTCAAATACCATTCACACACAGGATAATGCATTAGAATCAGACCTAACTATAGCTCTTGGAGCACTACATAAATTCTTAAGCATAACAACTTCTGAAAGAGTAATAGAAGTGTAGATGTTACAGCCATCAGTGGAGTAGTTGAGAGTGAAGTGGAGGAATTTAAAATAAATAAAGTGGAGAAATAAGAAGAGCTAGAAAGTAAATATGTTTACAGAAAAAAATAAAAATCACATGGAGCTATGGAAGAACAAGTTGAATTCGATACGACACTAGCTACCAATGTAGTAAATTAGATTGCTAAGAACCTTTCTACCATTTCTTCTTGTCATTACAGATCTTGAAAGGAGAATATCCTTTTACACCAAACTATGGATCAAATACAAAGAGTATCAAGGAATATTACCTTCATGCAAAACATCAATCATACTGTAAAGCCTCTTCTTTTCTTTCAATTGAACCTACAATGAAAACATGGAAAACATAATCACTCTGAGAAGCCCTCATCATTAATTGTTCAAAACTCATCGGGTTTCTTAAAATGCCTCATTAAAAGAAACCTAGCACTAGAATATGATGAATATTGTACTTTAATCAAAATGAAAACCTAAAACAAGGGATGCTTGATGTAAAGGGAACATATCTTCCATGCCATAAAAATGACAGCATCAATATAACCTAGGCATATACGGACCTTCCACACACATTATATTTAAATTAAAAATCTACCATTGATCCAATATAACCATAAGAACATTTTTATGGATGTATAGAGAAGTTTATCATATGAGATAATTTGATTTTCCAATATGAGATCATAGAAGTTAGGAAAAAGAAAGGTTATATTTAAAAATGGAGGTATAGAGAATATTACTTGTGATCACGAGACATGAGGCTATATGTGTGGAATGCACCAACACTCTTTTCTTTCATATTTAATTTTTTTCTTTGAAAGTTAGGCCACATATATGTGAAAATATAGGCCCCAACTTTGTAAAACTCCAACTGGATTTTTTGTCACAAACAAGAAATACAATGTAATAGTTCAATATTAAACATGTAATATCCTGAATCTTTTACCTAAGACTTATGGGAATAAGTCCGATTGCATGTGATGTTTCTTTGTTGTTATATTCTTTATATTGGGAATAAGACCCAACTACACATGAGAATGATGATTGTTTGATATATTGGGTGAAATCCAAATGCATATGTTTTATTTATCATGTATATGATTTCATGTGTTGGGTGTGGATCCTGAAGCACATAATTGATGAGATGTTTTTGTTAAGCACAAGCTATGGAACATATGAGTGATTTGATGTTTGTGTTGAGAATGAGCTCTAAAGCACACGAGCATTTGATGTTTTTGTTAAGAGCAAGATCTGAAGCACATGAGTGGTTTATGATTGTGTTGAGAAAGAGCTCTGAGGCACATCAGTATTTGATGATTGTGTTGAGCGTTAGCTCTAGATCACATGAGTTATGAAATGTTTGTGTTGAGCATGAAGCTCTCAAGCACATGAAAAGATAAGAATTGGAAGTGTTGGGCATAAGCCCTAGATAATTCTAAATTGATGTTGAGCACAAGCTCTGGAACATCGAATCCTTGGCCATTGTATCCCTAGGCATATTATACAAGTACATCCTAGCATTAGTGTTGAGTGAGAAGCTATGGATTTGCACTAAGTGTAACTCCTTGTTTTAATCGTTGAGTATGGGCTCTAAATAACACTAGGAGTTACTAAAAATTATTTGTGTTGAGTGAAAATGACTGATAAAACACCGATCTCATCTTAGTTATTTTAAGTTGATTAAATGAAATTTTGAATTTATGTTTCTTGTCAAGTATTGAAGAGCTACCATGATATATGAGGTAATCCAACATGCAAGGAGGTTTAGAGATGCCTAATAGTTGACCTAAATCTACCTGAAGGCCTTAATAAAGAAGTGACTATAAGCTAAATAAAGTACCATGTTATGGGGATCATGCTATATCACACCCAAAGTAAATTAAGGTATATATATATATATAT
>LPNX011188360.1:117220-141560 GCA_001517045.1 Pseudotsuga menziesii
CTATGTATTATTATGTATTAGAATAATTAATTAAAATACCTAAAAAGAGTCAAAATAGGAACTAGTCAAAGAGTTCCTAAGTAAGATAAATAAATAATAATTTCATATAAATTAAATAAAATATTATTACAAGAAAACAAATGATTCTTGATCTAACTGAAATTTAACTATCCCTTCTCCAAAATCTTGTCTATATCTACCCAAGCCAAACAAAGGCTTGGGGATCCATCTCTCTCATGATATACTATCTCATCATTATTCTCCTAAGATTTCTTGGAGAGAATTTTTCCAAAAAGGAAAATAAATATGGTACAAAACTATTATCCCATATAGGTGAATCCTCACCTTTAGGAGCTCTATACTACTTGCATGTTGGAACCATCTCAGGGGGATCCGGATTGAAACCATGAACGGTTCTGGGTCATGGTTGGGTGGAACATGGTAGTTCCCAAGTTAATCGGTTAATAGATCTGATGTCAGAATCATATATGTTCTTCTTAATTTTGTGTGGTTGAGTGTGCAGGGTTTCCTTCCATTAAAATAGCATCAATTGCAGGTATGATATTCTTATCTTCCTTACAGTTCATATAGATTTCTTAATAAATGAAGTGTTTATAATCTTGAATAAAATTCTGTATATTATATGTTTTCTCAGCTAGGGTTTCTTGGTTGTTGGAAGAACCTCAAATCATGAGTTACTTGCATCTAAACCCTATGAAAATATAGTTTACATTCCTTCAGTATTATTCCTTTTATTGTCCTTTAGGCATATCTTAAATTACATTGTCTCTGTATTTGTTTAACTATCTATCAGAGTTCATCTTAGACTTAAACTCTAGATTATTTGAGATGAAGAGCTTCATGTATATTGTTTAAACCTATATGAAAAGAGATTAATAGAAATTTCATAAAGATAGACAAAATAAACTTTATTAGCAGTAAAACATAAATAGTATATTAAACTTTGCATCTAAAACATTCAGATATGCTATGTATAAAACATGATTATAAAACTATAAACCGGAGGTCAAATCTCTTATTTGTATAACTCCAAGCTCTGTTCAAATCACTTTTAAATAATTAATAACCTGTCGACCAAAAGAAATCAATTAAAACATAGATAGAAACTCTCACCCATTAAAATCCAATTCTAAACTTATTTTTCCAACGCTGGAAGATTTCATATTGCCAACATGTATGTTTTCATTTCCCAATAATAATTCAAACATAAACAACATATCATGAACATTATATATAGTCTTAATATATAAATAATAAATCTATACTAAAACCATAACGATTATAAGTCGTTATAAACCTCATATAAATTCCATTACAAAATCCTTTACATAAATCCTAGCCATCGAAACCTGCTAAGGTTTGGCCATATGCAAAATCATATTATAAATATATTGAACTATTATAAACAAAAACCAAGGACCAAACTCACCATTTATATAAACCAAATTTTTAACAAACAGACTCGCACCCAGGATCGAATCCCGTGGAATTCCCAACCAAAAACTACCAACATATCTCATAAAAAAACCTAGGATTGAATCCTGTAGGAATAAACGTTAACCGCAAATATAAATCGATTAAAATACTAGGATCGAATCTTGTAGGTACCATTCATAAACACAAAATAATAAATGTTGTATCATACACAGTAAGGTTTTCTCCTTTCAGGCTTCCCACAAGAGTTTCAATATAAACCAACAATCAAACAAATCTGAGATACATTCACATAACCAAATACACAATCATATAAGTTAACTATTATATTCACAGGTTACGTATCCATATAATGGTTGAGCTAAAGCTTCCAAGATCACAGCCGTAATGTGAAATCCAAGCCTCATACATTTATTTAAATCTCTACAATCAATACATACATAGTCACGTCTTTTAATAAACATAGCAACCATATGTCAAGGTTGTGTATTCACCTAAGGGCTAAGCCAACCACATGGTTGTAAGGTGAAACCACAGCCACGATAATTATTAAATCATACACCAACGAATATAATGCATAGAAATATGAAATTAAATAGTCACAATATCCACCATCCCATCGCAAGCAATGACACTGTGAAACCAATGATACACATCAATGAAAGTTAAAACACATAAATTTCCATTAAAACCTTAAACCCAACACTTTACAAAACAACGCAAACGACGAATTATTATACATAGAGCCAAACCATTCTCTAGACAGTCAATATTTTCCCCAAATATTTACATATGAAATTACATAGAAAATACTAAATATAGTCGCATCCCTTGGATACACAAACTATAAAAAGAACCCAAACTATCAACCCAACAATCGAAACTACACAACGCTAATGCTCCCAACCCAAATCTCAAGTCTCTATCAAAATAAACACGCAGAGGTAAGGGGATTTGCATTTTTGTAGGGCTTACCACTTAGAGGTTTTTCATACCACCTTTAGAACCCCATCAAGCTATGTTCGAGCAACCCCTGCCAGCTACAAACCAAACAACAAAGAAACCATTACAATGCTGCAGAACACATCAAGAGCACCTGCCAGGTGAAAGGGAAGGTTTTTTCACCTCACAGAATATCTCCTAAGAGCTCAAAACCACTCAGACAACTAGAGAGCAAACCAAATGAAACACGTATCGACCAAGTCCAACGTTTGAGGCTTCTTGCCCACGTTTTCTTGGGAGCAATTAAAGCACCACCATTAGAGGAAATTTCAACTCCAAATGGGCCTTTTAACTCTAATTCAAATTCCATGTCATCATGTGTTATCCAATGAAATGCTTTAAATTTGAAATACCGTATAGGTCTTAAACTTTTTTTTAATATAAATTTGGGGATAGGTATCATAAAAAAATTACTTTTTTTGTTTGTATTTTTGAAATATCTCCCCATGTTTTTACTCAAATTTTGATTGAGAGAGCTCGCTAGATGCAGAATAAAATTATGCATCCAACAAGTACCCACTCGACATACTTTTGATGCACCCCTCTACCTCAAAAAACAAGAAATAATTTCCTTTTGGGGGGTAGCAGGATCCATCAAAAGTATCCAGAGTGGGTACTCGATGGATGCATAATTTAATTCTGCATCCAACAAGCTCTCCCGATTGAATTTTGAGTAAAAACATGGGGAGATATGTCGAAATACAAACAAAAAGTAGTTTTTTTCTTTTCTTCCTCAAAAATTAATAAATATTATTTTATTTTTTTAACTATTATTTTATTAAATTTTTTTATGAGGCCAATTTTGAGTTGAAATTTCCTCTAATGCCCATCCTCCACTACCCACGAAATAAAAACCCATAGAGCTATAGTCAAGCTCATGACGATGTTGCATAGTCCAGCACCCTAGCATTAAACCCATAACAAAACCCTCCATTACAATGATAAACCAAAGTTTTATAGCATATGAAATATGACATAACTCATTCATGTATACCTATATTTTTCTAAGCCACTTTTTACAAGGTCTTCCATGGAATATTAATCATGCCTTAAACCCTATGCATTTCACCATGAGGTTTGCAAATCATTTAACATAAAAAATCAAGATGGATAAGGTTTCGAAACCTTAAACATAATAATAATGATGACCATAAAGATATAACCATACGCTTTCAAGTTTGCATAAACATAGGACTTATCAACAGTTATTCGTAGGAATTTAGTCCTCCATTTCACCATATTGCATAGGATAGTGTAGTGTAGATAAAGTGTAATAGGATGCTTTTACTTTCCAAGGTCATAGACAAAGTTCACGACCAGAATACACTACAACAAAACCCTATGATTAGCATCTCTTTTAGCTTCCTTTTTAGCGTCCACTATCACTTTTAGTGTACTTTTCATCATTTTTTGGACAAAGTGGACACTTTTCCATGAGATGGAGTTTTTAATGGTGTTATCTGCATCTCTTTTTAAAATTTGGTGCTATTTTGGATGCTAATTAGTGTCCCAATTAGCGTCCCAATTAATGTCCTTATTAGTGCCCCAATTAGCGTCCCAATCAGCATCCCAATTATCATCCCAATTAGTGTCCCTTTTTAAAAATTAACTCTATTTTGGACGCTAATTATCATCCCAATTAACGTCCCAATTAGCGTCCTAATTAGCATCCCCATTAGAATCCCAATTAGTGTTCCAATTAGCATCCCAATTAGCATCCCAATTAACATCCCTTTTTAAACGTTGACGCTATTTTGGATGCTAATTGGCATCCCAGTTAACGTCCCAATTAGCATCCCAATTAGAATCCCAATTAGCATCGAAATTATCGTCCCTTTTTAAAAGTTGCCTCCATTTTGGACAATATTTAGCATCCCAATTAATGCCCCAATTTGCGTCCCAATTAGCATCACAATTATCATCCCAATTAAGGTCCCAATTAGCGTCCAAAATAACATCCCATATAACGCCAAGAATAGCCTCCCAAAAAACATCCTAAATAGCATAGCACCATATAGTAATCTAGGGTTAGTGACAAAAATTGCGCCATGAATTTCGGCAGAAAAAACATTCAACATAGTGTCAAGTATAGAGCCAGGAATTGTGCATAGAAAACATCATCATAGTCATCACCCTCTTCCTCATCAACATCTTCATCATATTCATTATCATCATCATCAGATTCATCATCATCTTCATCATCATGATCATGATCATCATCATCATCATCGTCATATTCATCATCATCATTGTCACGTCCCCGACCCTCCGACCAGGCAAGAGGACGCGACTAAACACCAAATCATCCGGGCATCTAGCCCCATGAACAAGAATCATACATACATATAGTTCCGAAGCATGATACTTAAAACATAAAACATTTTATGAAGCATAATCATTCATATACACAACGGAAGCAAAACATTATCCATCAACATTCATGCATATACTGACCAACATTCAACATGTATATCATTATTCATCAACAGTAATACGATTGGAGACACAAATCAGGTAAGAATACTTATCTTAATAAGAACTTGTTCCGCAACCAGCTACATCGATGCAACATTCCTCCCAACCATAGGCCCACGTGCTCCTTAATCTCTTAGCAACGCTACCACCCCCGAGCCGGCCATGATTCCCCAAGGAATAAGGAACTAATAGGATTACACATAGCCAAGTATGACAACACCAGAAGGGTACACAGTTCAACCAAGCACACACAGTTGGGTTTATCAGGAAAACAACACATCATCCAAGCCAACAAAGTTGGGTTTATCAGGCCATCCAGGAGCTAGGAAAGGCTAACTGCTAAGCTGGTAAACTCATGACAGAGTTAAGGACATCCACATGAGATCTAGTCTGACTCCTAGAACACCCACAAACACCCAACACAAGGAAATCAGTCCTTTCTCTGCAACGCATTCCCTCAAACCCTGATCTCCCTTCCAGTGCTATTGAGGGTTTGTGGAGAAGAAAGCCATCCCACTAGCTCTTTCCATGTGGTTCCTAAACACACTAGGTTTGTCAAGCAGATCAGGCCCTCATTACCACTCCTATGCAATCCAAAGACCAATCCCTACATTCATGCAGCAAAACAAGCTTTTCACAACTTGGACAGGGAAAACAAAACATAAATTGTTCTTGGCCCTATCGTGGCCAAAATGATTCCTCAGCAAACTACAGTAACCCAAATAGCAGCAGTGACTCAACCAACAAATGTGGAAACAACAACCAACGAGCCCACAAGAGAAACCACAGGCCATGATCAATAATGATATGTCTGGAGAGCTACAACAGGGCACGGGAAGGAGACAATCCTCAACATAGACTGAAGGAAGGCATATTACCCAGGAACCCACAGAAAACATCTAACAGTGAGAGACCACAACACATTCCATACTCCGACAATGCTAGAGTCAAGACACTGACTTCCTGTGTGAGCAAGAGAAAGAACTGATCCTCCAGCCAACAATCTGTGATGAAGAGGAGAACGAACCCCCAAACAAGAATCGCAACCCCCTCTTAGTCCAGCTCTGCGTGAGGATGAACTAAACTCCTTGCGCATGGGAAGGTGAACAGAGCATAATGTCTATGCATAAGAAATTGAACTAAACCGAACTGAGAGAATGGCGTAGTGGTGGTTCCCTTACCCACGTGAAGGTGGAGAGATGGTTGGCGGAGTGAGCATGTGGCAAAGACTGATAGTCCTGCCACCTTCCACTTCTAGTAATAACTACCTCAACAACTCAGCAGAACATTAAGTGGTAGTTGGATGAGACAAGGGAAGGTGAGCAATTAAACAAGGTGACACATGGCTTTCCCCCCATGGCTTAAGGTTCCTCATTTCCCCTCCTTATCCTTAGGAATCATGTGTTATAGCTGATTTTACCACTCCAGGTGAATCACACTTTGTATGGCCTTCCCCTATCCCTCTGCAAACTCCTTAGACCCCATGGACCATTTTTTGTCCTTTGATGTTTCCTTGATCATCCCTAAAAACATGTGAAAAATTATACACACAACTTTTAAACCTATAATTGCGTATATACGCGGGTTTGACCCCTAAAACCGTGTACATCAGGATGTGTACAAAATCCAAATCCTTTCAGAGTTTTCCTTGACATGGATCCGACTCACTTGACTCCTGACCTTCCCTATGCCTTGAGATTGCTCGGATTCGACTTTTCATTACCCCTTTGAAAAGCTATATAAGGAACTCTATGGTACATTGAAGGCATATGAGAGAATTGAGAGCAAAGAAACTATAGTCCATTGTTGCCAGAACTTATGCTTGAGTCTGCATCCCTTTGTCCCTTGGAGCACTTTTGTGTTCTTCCCAAGATTTCCTTTTGCTTGTGAGCTTGCTATCGAGAGACGGAGGATTTAGGTGGTGGAGGCCCAAGTGGGGGATTCAGTTTATCTGATTTGCAGACATGCCGACAGAGGTTGTATCTATTGTAATCTCTGATTTATATTAATAGAATTATATTTTCCTGTCAAATAATGTGTGTTTGAATGAATATATTATCCATGGGATGTTTTCAAATGCTTATACATTGTTGATTATATATGCTAGAATAGATATGACACCATGATATATAGTATGCTTGTACTGTTTACTTATTGTTGAGGAAGTAATTTATCAATTCAAGCTGAAGTTGGAAAGCTCAACGAGGATCTACTTCAACCATCCAGAACAAGGTACAAGGTCTGATCCTTTAGTGTTAGACATTTATTTTCTATTGCATATTGGAAAGGATTTATTTCTGGAGTCAAGTTGTCTGTTGTGGTACCCCAAGCCATAGGAATTTCTCTCCATAACAGAATTGGTGACTCTGCTGGGGAGTTCCTAGTAGTTGTCCTTTGGGGGTTGTTCTATCGGCATTCAATGACTTTGAATTGCTCTTTCTCTCTTGTTTCTCTGTCGGGTCTGGGGGCATGTTTTCCTAGTAGTGTCTGATTGGTGTGAAGTTTGTCTCAGCTTGTCTGTTTGCCTTGATTTTTATGCACCTTTCTTCTTTTATGCGAGTTTTTAGCTCACAGTCACGTATACACGCGGGTTTCTTTGCGATTTCCATGTATACATGTGGGTTTACTGCGAACAGTCACGTATTCCCTTAGTTTTTCCTTTTAGGGGAAGTTAAATGGTTACTGGGTGAAGTTTGATGATTGTTGAGTCTCCTTTGACACTGCCTAAGTCTATTTATACCTCTGTTTCTGACCAGAGGCATTTTTTTTTAGGCTAAATTTTTTTTTAAAAGAAGGTTCTTGTCATGGAATTTTTTATTTTTTGTTTGGGATTAGTGCATTAGATTTCTTTTACCTTAGTGCTTTGCTTGAGTACTGTTTGAGTGTGCTTGCAGAGTCTGAGGGTTGTAGAATCATTCTTTTTCTTTTTGTATCTCATTTTATTTCAAAAAATCCAAAAAATTTTGCTTATCATCATGCATTGCATTTTTCATTTTGCATTGTACTTGCATTAGATTTGCTTTGGAGTACTAGTTAGGATTTCATATAGAAAAACTTGCATTCATCATTTGAAGAAAAATTGTGCATTTCTCGTAGTAGCATACCCTGTTTTCATGGACACAATGCATTTGCATTGATTGTTAGGTGTGCATTTTACTTCATGTTGTGTCATAACACCATTAGTTGCATGGCCATATCCCTCTTTTGAGTAACAAAGCCAATTAAAATCAATGCTTAATTAAAATGAACTACACTCTTTTCTTTTATAGGGTGCACCAACAAGATTAGGTTTTAGAGTCTTGGAATAGTTCATTGTGAGTAAATTCTCCAAGACCACTAAACAACAACATGTATGTGTCTATCCAGGTGAGTGTGTGAAATCCTTGGTATAACTAGTGTTTCTCAGGATCCTCCTCTCAAAAGGGAGTTAAGCACAAGGCAGTGTGAGCGGTTATTGATTGGGATGACCCCTAGTCATAATTGAGTAGTACCGAAGATATTTCTAGGATTGTATTCGTATCTGGGGGCTCTTTCGAGAGTTTCGGGCTTTGCTACCCTACCCATATGGTCAATATTTCCTGCAACTATCCACCTCAGCATTGATTATATGGAGGTGACCTTATTGGCCTTACCTAGGATATCGATGGGATACTTTGCAGGGGTTATTCTGCGGGTACCCCGGCCAGGTTGGGGTCGAACAGCACAGTTGCTTTATGCGTTAAAGTTGAGGGCCACAATAATTGGGTACATACCTCTGCTTGTTGTGTATGGGAGTCTCAAGCCTCTCCTAGGAGAGACATACCTGCTTCATTTGGGAGCTCACTTATCCTTCCCTTGATCGCTTGCATTTGGATTTAGATTTTATTGGTGATTGCTCTGTGCATGATAGCTTGCCTAGGGTTTGCGTAAATAGAGAGTCTTTTCTATTTTTTTGAGTCATTGTGGATTCGGGTGTGGCTCCTCATCGTTCTCATTGTTTAGTAGGACTTCCACCTTCTACTTCTCCTCCTTCGTTGAGAGAGAGACATAGACATTTCAGGCGGACTACTTCGCACATTGATTCACACACCATGGGAGACCACATAGAAGGTATTCCTGAACCACCTTCTCCCATTCAAGTGGAAGATGGGGAGTTTACTCCTACCTATGATCCTTCACTCGACTTGGCTGAGTTAGGTCCTCTGATTTATGAGATAGGAACCTTTCATGATAGACCTACTCACTCTAAGGTTGATTCCCCATTGACGCATTACTGATATGGAATGTTGAAGGATGCGGAGACTCATTCTGAACCCACAAGCACTAGCTATGGTAGTTATGGTATGTCTGGTTTTCCCACATGTGATTTGGCATTTCATGTTGAATCTGAGTTCGAGCCTAACACTATGCCTGGGGGCACTGTCATTCCTTACCATGAGGAGAGGTTTGGGAGCACTAGTCACATTGCACCTTCCATCCCGGTGGTGGAAGTTACATCACATATTCCTCCTAGGTCTAGGGTTAGTGATCCTATTAGGATACCATATCTAAGACGAGTGACTATAGGGAATAGTACATACATTATTACACAGATCCCTCCATCCTCTATCCCTATTTCTTCAAATGTTCACCCTCCACCTCATTCACGTGGTCCTTCGGTCTGAAACACTACTACGAGTTATGTCCGTATTGGAGTTACTGGACCAGTTGTGCCTCAACTTCATGTACCTCCCATTGTCTTGGGAGGTCATGCTCATACTTCTAGAGGTCACATTCCTACTTCTGGAATGTATATTCCTACTTCCGGAGCATATGTTCCTACTTACGGAGTGTCTCATGGGCATCTCATGCGACGACTTATGGGCCCTATTATGGGACGCAGTATGGATAGGGTTCTTCACCTTATGGGGGCGGGTATCAACAACCTATTTACTCTCCTAATTATAGCTTCATAGCTCCTAATAGTGAAGGTCCACCATACTATGGTGCTTCCATTCCACCCTATACGAGTCAAATGGGAGGAGGGCACTATGGCCAAGGCCATGGTGGTAATCAAACCTATATGAATCAGAATTATTAGGGAGCGGTCCATTGACCTCATCATCCTAGGTTCCCTTTCCTCGCGATGTTGAATCTTCATGACTTGTCGATATTGACGAACGATCCTATAGCTCATGACTCGGCTTGGCCGACTGTCCCTACTAATCTTCCCTCGGACATACCTAATTTCAAGGGAAAACCGGGAGAGGATCCGAGTGAACACATTACTACATTTTACCTATGGTGCTCTTTGAATTCCTTACACCAGGACTCCATCTGTTTAAGGCGATTTCAACACACCCTTATAGGGCCTGCCGTGAAATTGTATATCGAGCTACCTAGGGGGGAATTTGCTTTGTTTGATGACCTAGCAATGAATTTTCTTAACCACTTCCAACTACCAATGCGTTATGATGTTGGTACTCAACTCTTCTCGACATTTCGGTAGGATAAAGCCACACATATATTGGATCATATTCAAGAGTGGCGTAGACAGAAGAGGTTAATTAAATCCTTTATACCGTCGAAGTTCCTCCTCGAATGGTTCCTTAAGTCGTTATTTCCATATATGGTGAAGGATGTTTCTACATCCATAGTGCAGAATGAGGAACAATAAATTTTTAGGGCACAGGAACTGGACATGCTTTATGCTCAGTCTGGTTTGTTATATGAGATTATTCCCAATGCTCTGCGTTCTAGTTTCGACCCCAAAGTCAAACCTGGACCACATGCCGACGACATTGTTGGTTGTGTAAGTGCGAAACCTGCGGATTCGGTTGCAAAAAAAGTTAGTCAATTGTTAATCAACCAATCTGCTTCACGACAAGCTACGGCTTCGTCTCAACCCGCCCAAACGGTGAGTGTACTTTCAGTGCAATCGTTGGACTAGAAGGGTAACCAGCAGCCCGAATGGAATAGAAAAAAGGGTAAGAATAATCGTAAGGGTGGGAATAAGAATGATAATGCTAATAGTAATGACAAGAATGACCATAATGTTGGGGGGGACAAGAAATCTAAATGTAAGGTTAAGTTTCCTTGCAAGTTTTGTAAGGACGACCACCTCACTTACTTGTGCCCTCGTATTGATGAAGCCTCGAGATTCTTGGCACAGGGCCCAGCTGCGCTAACTAACCCTTTACTGCATAATCAAAATATGAACTTGAGGTCCCATGACCAGTCTGGTGGTGATCAAGATCCACCGGAGGGTAGTGATCATGGTTACATTAACATGGTATGTGCTGCCAAAGTTGTGACCCATACGAAGGACTATGGTTCGTCAAAACCCAGCCCAGGCAAAGAGCCTGATCCACCAGGGTCCCCTTTGGGTATTGAGAAACCTATGGATAAACTTGAAGCTGCACCTCAAATTCCTAAGGGATTCCTTAAGCGTTCCAGGTACAATCCTAATGCCCGAGCCACCCAGAACTATTCAGTTGTCAAGGATTTGGGCCACACTCCTTGTGCGATGTCTGCATTGGAAGTGCCTCGGAGTTGTCCTTTGCAAAGGAAGGCGTTGTTTTCTACCCTTGGTGTGAATGATGACGATTCTTCCTCTGTGATTAAATTTGAAACCACAGGACTGCAACCTCGCTTGCTATCACATGCCCCAATTTGGTAAAATAATGTTATATTATTTTGATATTATTCCCAAACATTATGTTAAATTTAATGCTAAGTGGAAACTGATGAATCAGCAGAGTCAAGGATGTGGAATGTAATTCTGAATATTTAATTTTTAAGTAAATCAAAGTGGAGACAATAGCCTGGGAGAGCTGTTAAAAAGAGTGTTACTGGTCAAGTGATGGAAGGAACTAGGTGGAGAGCAAAAAGACAAGTGGCATCATCCTCAAACACTTCCTATGTTGTAGGTGGCAACTTCCCTACATTTGTTGTCATGACCCCCCAAGAAAGTGGGATCAGAGCAGGTGGCTCAATTAATGAAAACTAACCCAAAAAGACCTAGGAAATATTATTAAAAGTGCCCAATATAGAGAGCTGAGGCTGCTCATTCCAGGAGAAGAATCATTCAAGTGAATGCACTTCAAGGAATTTATTGCGAAAGGGAAATTGAAGGAAGGTGTTTGAGGGGTAAACTGCAGGAAGTTGATCTAGTATAGATTTTCTACTGAAATATCTTACTGCAGTATGCAGAGTTGGTATTGAGCCTCAGGACTGGTACTTTGTTGATTGCTCCACCTAGTTCCAGCCAAGTAGACCAAATCAGGCTCGGGGGTCCTGAGAAGTTGTTGTTTGAGCGCTCTCTAGGAGTTGGTATGGAGGAACAGCCTCCCATTGCTGTTGTCATCCAGATTTAAAGATAAGTTTCATTATCTTTTAATTCTTGTGTTATAGTTTATCTCTATGTATGATCAGTAAATGAATGATGTTATGATATGCTGTGTTAAAACCTCTTAGTTATTCTAGATTAAATATGTACTGTGATGAAAGATAAATCCTACCTGTGTTTTTCCCCATCTAGAGTAATCCAGATCGTACTCTAGCACAGGTAGTTTGTTTAAGTAAATGAAGTATGATAGGATTATAAATGAAATGAATAATTATGTTTTTAGAGTAGTGAAATGTTACTTTTTAATAGATAGATGCTTTCTAAAAAGATTATTAAATTGTTTGCAGACATGTTATTAGAAATAGACTGTGCAAATAGCATGTTAATACAGAATATTACTCATAGTACTGATTGACATTAGTAGGTAAATTTTATCAATTATTTTCTACACAGTCTTTATTTACATAAACTGTACTTTTACTTGGAAATAGAAGAGTTAGTCTTATCAACTGGAAGATAATAGTTTATGATAAGAATAGATATAAATACATTACTGATAGCTTTTCCCTTTAGTAACAATTAATCTTCCTGTATCTATTTGAACTATAATTAAATAATATGGTAAAGGTTACTGAGCTTTAATAGCTAAAGGACAGAAGTAACTTAGGGTTTTAAGTAAATACTGTAAACTATATTATACTTTTGTAGAACTGTGTAAAGATAAAGAATAGTGATAAGTATGGAGGTTCTTTAACTTTGTATTCTAAGTAATCCACAGATACAAATTAAATTAAACTAACGCAATTATTACAGACCGCTTTCGGTCATAACCACTATATAAACAAGATTTAACATAAACTTAAGAATGTATGTTCTACTTAAATAATAGTACTGTAAATGTAAATAATATTATTATTATTCTTAAATAGAGACAACTATAGGTTAATAATTTATAAATACAAATTTAAAAAAAAACTGTATACAGTAATAAAAATTACAAGGTAATAACATAGGAAACATTATCTGATTTAAATTAAAAGGGAGTAAAACCCTAGCTCATGAATTGAGCAAAAATGATAAATATTAAAACATAAATTATAAATAATTCTAAGTACTGTAGTAACCTAGGACATACTTAGGTTAATTTCTTTTCAAATTATTTTCTAACAGGTGCAATTCTATTTATAAAAGAAACATAGTCTATTAATAACAACATATATCTAAATATTGGGATTCAAACCCTTAAAACTAATACATTACCATTACCGACATAATAATCATTTCTCATGTAAACTTAGTAATCATCGTAGATAATTAAATAATCCATTCTCAGTCCTTTAAGGACAAATAGACTAAAATAAAGAAACAACATAATTATTAACTTAAGAGTAAAATAAACCAAACCAGGGTTTTACAGGTTAAACCCTAACCTACGAATTTCATCAAATACTCAAGATTTACATCATGGATGTGAGTACAACTTTCAAAATTTAACATATAAAATCCTGATAAATACTCAAACAGAGTTTAACTTCTTTAATTTTCAAAAGGGGTATAAACCCTAAATTTTACACAGTACAACTCAACGGCTAGCAATCAAAACCAAGTTGCAGCGAAGCTATCTTCGCAAGTACACATCCAAAACTGACTATGAAGCCAATCTTTGACCAAAAACACTACACTCACAAAGCGCATCCACCCTATCAAGGGTTTGATTTTAAAAGATGCTTATAATAACCTGTAATAGTATAAAAAACATAATATAACTCGTGGCAAGACGAGAAAGGGTATTCAAACCCTAGGTGAGTCCAACGACCACCCCAACTGCATTTAAGGAGAGAACCCATCCTTCAAACCACGGGGTTTACTCGAAATGGAGGCATGATCCACGACTGTTGCAAGGGTAGTCTTCTTATCCCTGTATGAGCTGCACTTCAACGAGCACCTGCAGCAAGTGTAAACCCTTGTCAGCAAATCATCTTCCATGTAAAAATATTGAAAGTATTTTCTTTATTGAAACTTACTGTGTACAAAATAAAGGTTGTATAATATTTACCTGTCACTGGGAGTCGATGAACCATTTTGCGAGCACTGTCACCTACAAACGGTACAATGGGAAACCTATCAACTCTTAAAAACCTCACACAGTAGCAAGCTACGAAGACCCGAGAAGGAAACTGAAGATTCACCAAACTACAAAGACCTTGGGGAGAAGGTTTCATAGGCAGAGAAATGAAAACAGCAAGAAGAACAACTCCATGAATGACAGAGAAAGAACTAGCAATCAAACCACTCAATGGAGGATGGAGGCAGCACAGAGTCAAGGTATAATGTGATGGTAACCACGAGAACGACTATGGCCATGGAAGATGAGCCCAAGCAACCCTATGGTAGCGTAAATTACGGGACAATAATTCATTAAGTTAGGTTTCCAGAGTGTTTTATATTCTCCACACATGGACAGGATTCCTCCACGTAGCCTTAAAATTTATTCAACAACGAGGGTCGTGATCCATAGTTACTGCATGGAGAAATATATTATTTGTTTGATTTTGCAGCGTGGGGTAAAACTATAACGACTGCCTAATAATTTGGAGTCAAACCTCTAATCATTTGCGTCATGTATTTTATGAACCTAATCACCTGATTATTATCTTGGAGAGTTCGCATTGACCAAGCATGGTGTCACGTATAACCATAAACATAAACCCGACGTGGAATAAGCCAAAATCCTTGCTACAACAACATATATTGTTTTATAATAAACATTACCATAACGAGTTAAGCGATGGCATAACCATTTTCTAACTTTGTTTTAATAATATAGAAAGCATAGGATATATGTTATGTTTTTATATTAGGACTTAGTTAAGTCTTTAATATAGTTTTACTAGAGTGCATGATAACTATCACAAGACGGTGGTGACTCTAGTAGCAAAGCATTGAGACCCTTGAGTTGTTCCTTGCAAACTTGAACACGATGAAGGTTGGGATTTAAGTGCTTGGTAAGCTAATTATTGATATACCACTCATTTTATAGCTTGGGCATAGTAAACCCTTTTTACTTAGGAAATTTCTAAGTCTAACATTTATAGTTAGTATCTTATAATAATGCCAAGAATTCAAGGCTAGAATTGAATATGTGACAATAACAAAATTTTGTAAATTGATAGCTCATCAAACAAGTCATTTATGCATAGATAAGAATTATAAATGAACTGATAACTCCCATAGCATCGAAACTATGAAGTAGTACAAATTTGAAGATAAAAGTATTATCACAAAATTATGTCGTATAGTTTTATGCGACATTCCTTGTTAATACTTGGGAGTATTTCCAACTTAGATTTATGTTCATACAAAGTGTCTAGTGGATAGTAAGATAATTACAGAGATAAAACTGATGATAGGAATAAGGACGATCCTATTACATTTTCAAAAGTAAGTAGAACTCAAGGTTATACTTGGGAACAAAGTATGGGTATCCTTAAGCTCTTGTAGAAGAGTATAATGGTCATAGTTTCTACACTTAAAAGTTCTTGCTGTTTATAAGATAATAGGTTATGAGTAACCTATAGAAATAAGTTAAGGGCCAATGATTATACAAGCAAGACAAGATGATATTGCAAAATATTGACAATTAAAACAATGTTTATGAGTATTACTAACCACTTAGACTAAAGAAGAAATACACATATCTGAGAGTCTAGTGATAAAGTCCCAATTATGCTGTACTGTCATTACACTTTTTCCAAGCTTGTTTATTTGAACAATTGATGAAAATCAAATGATTTTACCTTACAAGAGTTGTCTAGTGTTTAGCAGCTTATTGTACTAAGCTTTTTAATTCACAAACAAATTACTGCTGACACTAATAAATCTTTTAAAAATATATACTCGATCAATCATACCTGTAAAAACCTATAAGAAATAGTATCCATCTGCGTTAGCACGAATGCTAAGTAAGCCCCGAATCTAAAAGTAGATTCCACCTACTGACATAAAAGAGCTAATCAGTAAACTGAAGCAAATAACACACAGAAAGATTTTTATCCTGCTACGAAAAATAAACTGTTAAGAAACCACTTACTTAACTGATCTTTAGGCTAACTGTTAGCTGTTAGTATAACTGTAGGTTATAACATTTATTATTAACTCAAAAGTTTTAAATTTTTGTGAAAAATTGGGGTTGTGACACTTGTATTACCATGTGTCTCTTTTGATTCACGTAGAATGTCTTAATATGACCGTCAAGCACACTATGATTGACGAAGGCGTTGCCACTTCTGTGATGTCTTTATCGTGTTGGAAGGGTCTAGGTTCCCCTGAACTATCTAAATCAGTGACCATGTTAACTCCGTTCGATGGGAGATCATTTAGGCCGCACAACATCCTTCCTTCCCCTAAATTCCATTTGGGAGGGAAGACCGTTGCAATAGAGGTCGAGGTGGTTGATGTGCCCCTTGACTATAATCTCTTGCTAGGTAGGAAATGGATGTACAATATGCAAGCCATTGCTTCTTCCCTATTTCGCATTGTATACTTTCCACATAACGGGAAGATAGTCACGATTGATCAAACGAAATTCAAGAATCCGTCTGTTACTACATATTCGGGAGCTTCGATCCCGATCGTTGAGCACTCTCAGTCAGAAACTGGGAGTGTGGGTGTAGGCATGTATCCATCCCTCATGGGAAGCTTTAGTTGTCCTGCACCAATTCTTATGATAGGGTCTATTTTCGGTGAGGCTTCAATATCTATGAGATCGGTGTCTTTTTGCACGATTCATATGGAAGATCCTTGGATTCTTCCTACACCGAGTACTCTGAGTGAGCCCATTGTGACAGACGTGCCATTGCCTACAACTATGATAGCTTATCAAGCTAGTGTCAAGTGTGTTGCAGAGCCTAGTCCTTCCTCTTCGTGGATGGAGGAGGAGGACCCTTATGTGCTACTGGCATGGGTAGTGCAGTATTCTCATGCACACGACTGCCTTGATATGATTTTCCCTTCAAATGAAGTGATTATTGAGGCTATGTCGGCAGTTGAGCCACCATGGGAGGAACTCCATCATATATCGTACTTTCTTCCCAAGCTTGACCGCTGGGAGCATAAGGACTTTAGGGCGGTTCTTAGTGTGAGAGTTGGTAGTCCTATGATTCCATTAAGCTCCCCTGGTTAGATGGTTGATGAAAACATGGAGAACATATCTTCAACAATTCCTATCAACATCTCTCACGATCCTGCAGGATAGAGAATGTCTATATTGGGGCGGAATGTTCCCATGCTGAGATTCTAGAATACACTGAGCTATTTAAGGAATTCCATGATATTTTTGCTTTGTATTACGATGAAATGCCAGGTATTGATCCTTGTATTGTCTAGCATGATATTAAGACTTATCCGAATGCTAAGCCTGTTCGACAACGCTTGCGTGCGATGAATCCTAGGAAAGCACCCGCGATTAACGCATAGACATAGTAACTGTTGAAAGCTGGTTTTATCTATCATGTTCCCTTGATGGAGTGGGTTTCAAACCCTGTTCTAGTAGATAAGAAGCAGGGAGTGATCTGCATATGTACCGATTTCCATGATTTGAATCGTTCCTGTCTTAAGGACAATTTCCCCACACCATTTATTGATTAGATTTTGGATGAGTGTGCGGGGAGCGAGGTTTTTTCCTTTATGGACGGCTTCTTCGGATATGATCAGATACAAATTATACCTGAGGAACAACATAATACTGCATTTAATTGTCTTTGGGGAACTTTTTCATATCAAAAAATGCCTTTCAGCCTTAAAAACGCCGGAGCTACATTTCAGCGGGCAATGAACTTGATCTTCCATGATCTCAAGTCAATTATCGAAGTATTTTTGGATGACCTTGTTGCTCATTCTCATATGAGAATGTGTCATCCCTATCACTGGATATTGGCATTCGAAAGATGGTGGCATTATTTGGTTAGGTTAAATCCTCATAAGTGCATTTTTTGTGTGAAGTCAGGTTGGTTGTTAGGATTCATCGTTTCTAAAGAGGGTATAAGAGTCGACCCTTTGAAGTTTGAGGCAATACATCAGTTGTCTCCCTTGAAGAATATTCGTCATCTTCAATGTTTGCAAGGCATGGAAAACTTCTTACGGAGATTTGTTGTCAACTTTGCTAATTTGATTAGAGGCTTCATGCATATATTGAAAAAGGACAACACCTTTTGTTGGGATGAGTGAGCCCGAGAGTCCTTTGATGCACTCAAGCAAGCCCTAGCATCGGCCCTGGTGATTAGTGCCCCATACTATAGCCGTTATTTTATATTATATGTGGCTACGTTCATGGAGACGATTGGTATGGTTTTGGTTCAATAGGATGAGGAGCTCCAAGAGCATGTCATATATTATCTGAGATGGAACCTTATTGATGTAGAGACTCGTTATTCTCATGTCAAGAAGCTTTCTTTAGCTACCGTACATGTGGTTCAGTGGTTGACACATTATATTCTCCTTCGCCAGACCTTGGTTGTATCCCATGTCAATACATTTCAATTCATCCTCACTCGAAGGATGATTGGGGGAAAATATAATAAATGGATTGTCATTCTGCATGAATTTGATCTCGAATTTGTTTCGAAAAAATCGAAGAAGTCTTCAATTTTTGCAGAGCTTATATCGGATTTCCTGAGCGAGGCCGAGGAGTTGGTTTGTGAAGATACGTTTGTAGATGAACACATCTTCTTAATCTCAAATTTAGACCCATGGTATGGGGATATCATAATATATTTACAAACATTGAAGACCCCTACTCACCTCTCATGAGATGAATGACGATGATTACGTCATGTATCTAAGAAATACCTTATAGTGGATAACACTTTGTACTACTGTGGGGTAGATTCCATTTTACGACGTTGTTTAACTCATGAAGAGGCTGAGGTAGTGCTAAATGATTGCTGTTGAGGGGCATGTGGTGGTCATTTATCTGGGCTTTCTACAGCTCAAAAGATCTTAAGAGTGGTTTATTTCTGGCCGTCGATCTTTAAGGATTGTGTAGATTCTGTCAAGATGTGCCACCCTTTCCAGGAGTTTGCATGTAATATGTGCTCGAAACCTGCCCCGTTATGTCCAATTATCACCGCCGGTCCCTTCACTAAGTGGGGGCTCGATTTTATGGATTGCAACCCATCTTCGGCTGGGGGGCACCATCATATCATAGTGGCTATTGATTACTTCATGAAATGGGATAAGGCTATACCTATAGTTAAATCTGATGGTGAGATAGCCGCCCACTTCGTATTCAACCAAATTATTACCTGGTTCGAAATTACGAAAGAGCTTGTCACTAACCATGGCTTGCACTTTCAGAACCGTATGATGGAAGAGTTGGCATCAAAGTTAGGGTACAAGCAAGAGCATTCCTCCTCTTACTACCCTCAAGCAAATGGATAGGTAGAAGCAGTGAATAAATCACTCAAATCCATTCTCCAACGAACCATCGCACAAAGCAAGAATAATTGGCACATCATGTTATATCCTGCTTTTTGGGCATATAGAACCGCTGTTAAGATTGCCACGGGTTTTTCTCCATATCAACTTGTACATGGAGTGGAGTCAATATTGATGTTTGAATGTGAGATTCCTTCCTTGAAGCTAGCTGTAGAACTCTTACTAGACACTTCACCATTGGAGGAGCGTTTGGTCCACCTTGAGAAACTTGATGAGCAGCGTCAGGATGCCTTGGTTGCTCTAGAAGTCAATAAACATCACGTAAAGGTCCAGTATGATAAGTCTGTCCATCCAAGGAGGTTTAGTGAGGTATACTTGGTCCTTATGTGGTCAAATGTGTGTTAGAGAAGGGTGCTTATGAGTTAGTGGATTACGAACGAATGGCCTTGGCAGAGCCTAGAAATGGGCTCTATCCCAAGAAGTACTATGCATGATTTTCATCCAAGGCTGGTTATTGTATATTAGTATACAGTTTTGCATAGTTAGGTCTTTTAATTATAGTGATAGGGTTTGTCATTAGCTTCCATTTATTTTGGCAGATGTCAATGGAATCTTCCACCTACATAGGATTCACAGATGGTGTGAGCCCTCACACTCAACACTCAGCCTCTGCTGCTTGGGTGATTTATACTCCTATGGGTCAGGTACTGTCTTCAGAAGTCATATGTCTGCAGCCATCTTCCAACAATGTTTCTGGATATAGTGCCATTATTGAGCTTCTACGGGATTCCATTTCACATGGAATCACTAGTACAAAATGAGTAATTAGTGACCAGGAGACCAAAAAATTTGGTCTCCATTGGTTTTTTCAAGGGATAAATGACCAAAATTGGTCACTTTAAGTGAGCTAACTAAAAACGACCAAGATAAATGACCACTTTTGGTCCCAAGAAAAAAACTAAGTGTGATAAATGACCACTTTTGGTCCCATGAAAAAAACTAAGTGTGATAAATGACCAAATTTGGTCACGGGAATTAATGACCACATAACAATTGGTCATTTATCACACTTAAATGAAATTAAGATAAATATGAAGATAAATGACCAAATTTGGTCACAAGAGGCGCATATTCTTATGTGGGAATATCTTTTTAAGGTTATCAAAGAATGGATTTGGTGGCCATTCTTTACATAGGACACTAGTACAAAAGCGCGGATTTTTCCACGGAGGTTTTCCACGTTTCTTACTTTTTGGTGTAAAATCCAATGTACAGGAATGAGGCGTCGCTGTATCCACACCTGGACTCTTAGATGTCGTTGTATCCATGCCTAAACTCTTGGACGTCGCTGTATCCACGGCTGACCGTCTCTATAGCGACAACACCGTCTCTTACTCTTTTCATCTTGACACATTTGATATTTTATGGCTGTCTTTCTGCCTTGACCTAATTGATATTATAATGCGAGGATGTGCATGCATAATAATCCTTAGTTATGACTATGAGATGAGGATTATAGAGAAGAGGATGTAAAGATAGGTAATTTTTATATGTATTTTGGTGGTGACCGTTGAGGACAATTGTTGTGAGAAACCACAGATGTATAAAAGGATGGAGGGAGAATAAATCATGATCACGCCACCCATCAAATTGAAAGACTATTCTTGAGCCAACAATTGTTTTTTTAATTTTATTAATAACCATTGTGTAGGTGATTTGGTCCAAATGTTTTTTCTAACTCATTTTTTCTCCATATCGTGTGCCCAATGACACCTCTCTATAGCATTGCATAAATCAACCTATGTACAGTTTGTGATCTTAGCTACATGCCATTATTTGTATTTGCATGACATCAAGTGTTGTTTATAGTTGTCGTGAGTCCACGGTATTCATGCAAGAAATGAAGTCTTGTAGAGGAGGACTCATCAAACTGGCCTTTTGAATTTCATTTTGACGAAAAAAGAGTGGACATTGGTCGCGAGGTTCACATCGGTAGTAGGAACAAAGTTTTCAGCTTGTTTCGGGCCTAGTAGTCGACTAGTAGTTGTTCTCTGTTGTTATAGTCGTAGTCATTGAAACATTGCCACACTTTAGATTGCAACCCCATCGAGAGTCAGAGTCACATCTTTATGGCTAGTGCCTCATAGTGATTAGTGATTACTTGTCATCTTGCACAGCTAAGCACTAAGTGCATGCCATGAGTGAGTGAGTTATTATAATTTATCAAATTTCCAATATTTTGAATGACAAGTTAAAATTTATAGCATAGAATTTCAATATCTTGAGAAATTTATATGGATGGGTAATTTCAAATGTTGCCATTCTTTTGAAATATTGACATAAATTATGCCCTTCTTAATTAGAAGGGTAAACATTAGATTTTAATTTTGTTTTAATGGAAATTTTAACTTTACACTTCTAAGAAGGATAGAACCATTATCCATTTGAAGGGCTCGAAAGGGTTCAATTTTGAATGTTGTTAGTGTATTTTAACAATTTAAGAACACCATATATTTGTGTAGTTTAACAATTTGGGTTTTGGCGCCAATGTGATAGGCCTCTTTCTAACATTACATTTCACTCAAGCCATATCTAACCGGGTTCAAGCTATGGCCGTCCTGAGTTTTGCCGCGTTCTTCCCTCCGCATGGCATTTTGGCGATCACGGGGCCATACACTATTGCAATCCAATGAAATATTCATCTCATATCTTCGGGATGGATTATTGCCTCTAGCAGCCTCAAAATTGTTCCCATGGGTTTCACTAGTGCCAGCCAGCTGCATGCTCAACCGCTTGAGATTATACAGGTAACACTAGTAGAAAATGAGAAATTAATGACTAAAAAAATGACTAAAATCAGGCTATAAATGACTATTTTTGAGTCGGTGACTAATAGTAGCAAATTACCACTATCTTATAGCTAGTCGTATTTCACTAGTCATTAATAGCTTGACTTAGTAGTCACTGATTTAGTCATTGATTTGGTCATTGATAGACAATGATTTAGTCATTGATAGACAATGCTTTAGTCATTGATAGTCAATGATTTAGTCATTGTTTTAGTCATTGATAGTTAATGATTTAGTCATTGATTTAGTCACAGATTTAGTCATTGATTTAGTCACTGAGTTAATCATTGATTTAGTCACTGATTGCAACCATTAATGACCAAATATACGACTAAATAAAATACTAAATGTTAACATATCAATGACTAAGCTAAATATGACTAAGATACGAGAAATTAACTACTAATAGTCGTATATATGTGAATTTAGTCGTTTTTGTAGTCACAAATTTATGATAGGGCACGGAGGAATCGAACCAACAACCTCCTGCCTATAATTAGGCAGGCGCTCTACCATTGAGCTAGAAACCTTTAAGAAGTTGTTATTGCTTGACAATGATGATATTCAGGGGCCAAAGGTTTATGTCTCTAGACTTGTACCATTGAGCTAGCACTCTTTAAGAAGTTGTCGTAGGAGGGATTCTTCCCATAGCACCCATGTCTTAACATTGCTATTAACTTAGACCAAAAGCATAATAAAATCTATCTCAATTTTTCTTTATATATTCATTTCAACATCATAAAAATTCATGTAACTAACAAGACACGGTAATATCAGTCATCTAACTATCAGCTCAAAGTCCTGTACTATGAAGCCCCTCTTATTTTCAACTTTCAAAACTTAAAATAAGTCAAAGAAGTGAAGAAAAAATTAAAAACACATAACATTAACATGTCTAAGATATGGAAATGAAAACATTTCAATGACCCTGCTTGGCACTGGGAGGTCCTCAAAATAGCAAACATAAAACAAAAGTCAACAACAAAAGGTAAATAATCCCAATGATAAAATCAATAACATCAAATAATTCCAAGGCCTTTGAGATCTTCAAAAAGTAAAGAATAGGCCAATTTGAGAATGAGGCAACCATCTACAGTGTTATTCAGAGAATGAGGCAATGCCACACCACTAATAGCCAACTGATAATTTACTTCATCTGCTTTTCTAGATATGCTCTCAAAACAAAATATACAGAATTCATAGAATTAAGTACAGCATCTACATGCATGAACTGAAAAACCAATTCCCTTGCAAGAAAATAATGCTTTCCCCTTGCAAGTTCTGCTATAAAATAAGGGGGTGCCACGCTACCAAAGAAAATGGGCATTTGTTGATATATTCTTGAAATGAAATCCTAACCTTCAGTCCTTCGTATACAATGTACATAAATGGCTTTCTTGCAGAAAGTGTGCTAGTTGACCCAGTGCATTACAAATACAGGAAAAAATAGTAGCAAATTCAGGATTATCAGCAAGGGATGGAAAAAGACCCAGATATAATATATGCGCTACCAATCCAATATCTATATCACCCAAATTATTCCTATCATCAAATTCATCATTAACATTATTTGCTTGTTCCTTCATGTCAAATATGTTAGTCTGCTTTACTTTATCCTCAAGTATCTTTAATGTTTCAAGACAAAGGGAATCATATGGAAATGGAAAGGGAATTTTTAACACCACAACAGGATGTATTTTAGCTAACATTGAAATTTTATTCCATGCCTCATCCTCAGTAATCAACACTGTACTTTTGTTTGAAGATGTTTCATCTAGCAAGTTCACTTCCAATTGGCACTGTTCAATGAGCTGCTCAA
>LPNX011188375.1:0-14753 GCA_001517045.1 Pseudotsuga menziesii
TTGTAAATGCATGGTATAATTTCATCTTTTGCATCTAAAGGATGATAGCCAATGTCATTAGTCAGGTTGAGGTTCGTTTGTTCTAAAGTGAGGATATTTTTTGAGTCCAAAATTAATCTGGTTAATACCAAATGAAAAGTTGAGCACGAATAGCTGCTTGTACTTTCAAAAAATTTCGTTAGAGAGCTTTCAATTGATGTAACGTCTGATTTAGTCAGTATTGGAGGTGGAGGAATATCTTCAGAGTAAAAGCTCTCTTTGAAATCTGCTGATGGACCATATATGTAGTAAGATATCCATTGCCAGGTTAAAAAAGTGTACCTCCAGCTTTCTGAATCGAAAATAGGACCTAGTGATATTGATAATGATATTAATGCCCTTAGTAAACTAACTTGTCTTGAACTAATATTCCTGGGGTGCAAACGCCTTTTCATTTCCTTATTTTGCGCAGAATCTGCAATCGACCTACTTGGATTTTTTGTTGATTCTACGGGACTGGTCGTGACACTAGATGTGGATATATTTCTTGTATGTTGATTTTTTGCTGACTTACTTGTATCATTAAAAGAATATTGATTGGATGATGTAACGTTGTTTGTTATCAAAATCGAAAACAATTTCATGCATGCCCTTAATTTGTCCTTTAGTGACAGAACGCCGGCACTATGAGCTAATTTTTGAAAAGCTCTAACCACCAAGTGGAATATCGATGTCTCTAAGGAGGTCGAATATAAAAAGAGTTTGTTTAGCTCAAATAGGCCAGAAAACAGGCCGCTATAAACCTTTACAACTGTCGAATCATTTCCAGTTCCCTCTTCACGTTCTTTGTCCTCAATTTTCTTCTCTAGGGGAGAGCTTTCCAGAGCCGATTTGTTCAACCCCTCGCATAAGTGGTTACAGATGGTCAGAATTAGTGATATAATGTAAGTAATATTAATGGACGGAGCGTTTGATTTGTCCAATAAATGCATAAACTTTGTTTTAACTGTAGAGTTTTCAGTAGTTATCAAGGGAGAATCCATTTTCTCGACTACTTTTGATGGCGCCAAGAAAGTAATATACTCTGGCGAATTTAATAAGACAATACATTCTTTCAAAAGATATTTGAACACATGTTTTTTATCTGGATAATTATCATAGTCCATATAGAGTGTATTGACGATTTCGGGGTCTTGTGATAAATCCTTGAAAAGTTCTAGAGATAGTACTCTTTGCCATCCACTTAAATTGGATTCGACAGATATGCCATGGATTAACAGCGACAAGATGACCTCTAATTCTAACTCGAGTATGCTTAGGTACTCTTTTCTTATCAACAACTTCAAACAACGACAACTCCTTACAGCGGTGGAGAAGTGTCTCGAAGAAGATATGCAACGTAGAAGCAATGGAATCGCCTTAACTCTCAGTAGATATTGTAAATCTTGGCATTCTAAAAGATTTTTCTGACTATTCTTCAAAATCGATTCAAGGATTTCCAGGCCATAGTCTATTGGGATGTCCCCAATGTCTAACAGCATCTCCTCGTCACTAACTGCCCCATTTGAGCTTATTTCATTTAATGAACAGATATTATCGAACAATTTGTTAGCATCGTATCTATAAACATTGACCTTAATTGACTCACTATTACTTATGAGGACTTCATATTGTTTATCATCCACTACAGATTCAATGGAAAGCCTATCAAATATTTCATCGATAAGCTGCTGTAAAGTGGCACTCGCAGTACCAACTACTACGGGTGCCTTATTAGGTACATGCAGCAGATTTGAGCAACACAGCAACAACTTCTTACAAAGCGGCCCATAGATGAACTTCCCGTATGTCTTAAAAAAAATGGGTACCACCTGTAAAACTTTTAATTGAATCTCCATCGCGAGATGAGTAGCCTCAATGAAGGCATCCAAAATTTCAGACAGCCGGCTTCGAGGAATAGATGGAACGGTTGACAGTCCCTGTAGGCATTGCATTGCCAGGGTCGTCATTTTAGCATTCCTTGATTGGCAAGCCAACACGAAAGGGAGTGCGAAATCCGGATGTCTTTCTAGCTCCTCAAAACTATGTACTCTTTTCAATATCTCAATGGATTTATCACTAGCATGGCGAATGGTTGAATTTCTTCTTTTCGATTCGGAAGATAAAGAACGCAATTCTGCTTCAAGTTGCCTTTGCATGGAGTCAAACCCTCCAGTGTTCATGGCCATATGAATGGTGTGTAACAGGTCAAGTTGGTTTACTTTCTTTGAAAATCACTTGTATTGCATACAGTCTACAGGCTTTATTTAGCTGGGCTTAGGTCACCTTAATTATTAACACGGACGATTTAAAGGTCATCCACGACGACCAGCCGGCTTTATCAGAAAGTGGGATAATGAAGACTTCGCAATGACTTTATGAAGAATAAGAGCAGGAGATTTGAGGAAGTCTGCAGCTCGATCTGAAGAGAGTATTTGTTAGCTGCTAGGACAATATTGGTTTACCCCTTTAGTGTGCTCAATTTTTGGTGAAAGCAGACCGTATCATTAGATCATTGCAGAAGTAGTGAGATTTAGTCGTACGTTACGTCATGGAACACCAAGCACTTCGAAGGCTTGTACTGTACTGCCCCAATTTCATCCGACGTGGTGCTCTTAGGCATAATATGACTAGAGTGAGCTGTAGACATATGTCAGGCAAGGGTGGAGGGAGAGATGAGAAAGGTGATTGCAATGAAGAAAAGGATTCTTCCAAAGATTTGGGGAGGGTACCGTCGAAGATGAAACGAGCATATGATGGTGAAACAGTTATTAAAGAGGGAGATTCGCATGCTGAGTCGCTAGCGCAGCAGGGAAAGCAGCCCACAGACCTCGCATATAACAGCAGATCGAAGATATCTGGTTCTAATTTGCATTTATTGGTTCCTAGAGTTGCGTCTACAGACTATATTTCGAATAAAGAGGTTCACACGGAGGGCCTGTTTGCCGGCTATCGACCCTTGTTTCTGGGGAACTCAGGTTTTCCGTCTGATGCAAGAAAGGGTAAAAACTTTCATGAGTTAGACGACGTTCTTCCCAATATACAGGTAGTGGACGCTTCCGAGAAAGATGGCAAACTCAATGTGCAGGAGATTATTGAGGACTTACAAAGAACAAGTTTGAGAGAAAGCGTTCATAGTATGGAACAGTTACCATCTTCGCACAAACGTAAACCCGTAATACCGTGGGACGCATCTATAAGTGGCATGGTTTATAATGACATGCCTTTCAAATATGTGCCCAAAAATATTATTCTGAAAATGAAGCCATTTAAACTTTTGCGTATTGAGAGAAAAAGTCAAGCGAAGAATGCAAGAAAGCCTACTATGATAAAACTTCAGTTTCACAATCGAAGAATCAATGACACCCCAGAGTTAGTGAATTTATACCATAATAAATCCCGTTTGCACGAGTCACTTTACAATACAAAACCCCTTCAAGAATCTGGATATTCAAGTGCAAATACAAGTAAAAGACAGAAAATGTTAAAAGCAAGAAGCGACTTTGAACATAAACAGAAAAATTATGCATACAAACACACATTTATCAAAAATGATCAGGAACTGTTCCGCAATGAACTAACTAAGTTAAATAAGATACTTGCTAGAGAATTCAAAAAATTGACAAAGCTATCCATACATAATGAGTTCAAGAGAGAACACTTGCCCCTGGCCGTTTATGTGAGCAAATCAAAGGGCACAAAGAAACTGTTTAGAAGATCACTGAAGATGAAAATCATGGACCACATATACCCAGTTTATACCACGATATTGTCAACTTTAACAAATTCCAGAGACTCTAAGAAATTTGAAAACAAAATCAAGGCGTATATTGAAAAAATCATAGTGCGGTTATCAGATGAAGTACCATCCACATATTTTTTCCAAGATGGCGTAGATTGTATTATTCAACCAAGTCCGATTCATAATTTCAAGAGAATGCATTGGTTAAGATACACCAAGAGGCACAATACCTTTTGGGGGAGGACTATACATAAGGACGTTCAAGTCAGCTTCAATGACAAGTATGTTGTTACTAGGAGCGGCGTGAGGTATACGAGGTATCCCACTAATTTGAATACACAATTATTGGAAACTGCATTTGAAGAATGGGACTACTATGAGTGATTTTGCATTGAGTACTTATCCACTGCTCTATTATGTGACATATTCGCAATTCGTGTAAATATCATGCATATGCATCTTGAGCATGCATGGAATATATAAATATGTAGGTTTGTTGTAATACTGTTTCTGCTGTGTCCTTCAAATATGGCCTATATGGTCGCTGGTAAAAGTNTCGCTGATAAAAGTGGCAGAGCTATTGTTATTGCCTTCACTGCCAACTTCATATTCATCGTCATCTTCATCTTCCGCGTTCTCATCGTCATCTTCATCTGAATTGAAAACAACATCCTTTGTCGAATAAATGTATATGCCTGGTTTGTCTAATCCCAACCGTTTCCTGACCATGGCCTTTCTCTGTTTGGTTTTTTCATTTTTCGAGCTGCTGCTATTATTGTGGCCTACGCTTTTCTGGACGATTTGGTCTGTAAAGTATAAAATTTTATCACGCGCATAGCCTAATTTCTTCAGCGCTACATCTTTATAAGTTCCCCTATCATTGAAATGCATTCGATCAATGCTTCTGCCCACCGATATCTGATCTTCTGGGTCGTAGCGTGATATGGTCTGTAAATCACATACTTCCGAATTACTTGACGTATCGTGCCGATCCGTTGATGCGTCCTGAGATTCCCTCCTGGTTAAAGCGTTTTGAACCCTTAAGGCGTACTTGGCAAACCGATAGTCTTGTTGCTCTTCCTCGAAGATAGGTCTTCCCAAAATGCTTTGCGCTTCCTCTTTTCTTTCCAAAACATTTAATCTATCCAGCCACTCCCATGTGATCACGGTCGAAGTGACATAGCATGTCGTGTTAAACACTTCACCCAGTTCCGATATCCATAAGTTCGACACATCGGCAAGGAAGAAACCCGGTAATAGAAGCACCACAAGAATAGTCAATAGCGTAAGTAAACCCATTTGATTGAATTTAAACCACAATTTTTTTTTCTGCCAGATGTGATAAATGACGATTGATGCATATGACGTGGCGATGGCAATACGGAAAAGGTAAACAAATGGCCGCAGAATCTGCCAGTCATTTCTGTGTTTTGTAGTATGGTTAGCAAACGGTGGAATTACCCATAAAATATTTGCGGTTATTGTTAATATCACCCCAATAAAAAAAATTATTCTCTTTTCCTGAGCTCTTTGAAATAGCCTAATGACAATGCCGACTTGGCAAAATTGGAACATTAAAGTAGCCAAGAAATCCAAGACAACAAATGTCATATCATCGGAAAAGATGTGCATAATGGAATGAGCCCGAACGACACCATAGACATTGTGCTCTTTTTCCAATCTCCGCAACACCTTCGTGATAAAAATCGTTAAGTTCAACGAGGCTAACAACGAGGCTATCCTCAGTAGTTGTAGAATTCTCTTATATGCGCGCCCGCTGATATTTATACAGCATATCACAGTCAGGAACACTGTGATGACAAAATTAGAAGTTATCGACAAAATCACAGCATAAATCGCATACTCAGCAGAACCGCCGACATAATCGCTTACTTGAATGAATTTTTGCCAGTCATTGATCACCTCATCAAGATACCTATATGGGGAAGAGTTTCTTAGCACCGTAGATACATAAACGGGCACTCTTTCACAGCAGAAACTCCTAAAAGTAATATCTTCTGCATATACTGCCGAATTGTCATAAAGAGGCAATTGTATCAGCACCCCTGAACCTAGCTTCATTGGATGACAGCTATTGTAAGCAGCCAATTCTTCTGGACTATGTCTCCACAAGTTCATGTTTGCAGAATCGACTATTCATCGAGTGTCTTCCTCCTTATGTGCTACTAAAAACGATAGTCTAAAATGACTGATTAAGTGCGCACAGGAAAGAAGAAAACAGGTAAAGGACACCGAATCTGTAGTACCAGTCTTTTGTCTTTCTTGTAACTAAACGATGTGGGTTGCTCTTGTAAAGTACTTATCTTTACTCGCCGATACAACGGGTTCCATCTTCTCTTTCAATAGCTGCTATTTTTCTGTTCGGGCAGTATCAGAATTAACAGGATCAAACCTCGTTTATGTCACGTAGAAAGAAAGTAGCTAAAAATAGCTAAAGGGACATCTAGAAGCTTTGTAGGAGTCAAAGAGTTGCGCACCCAGAACCATTGTAATTAGCATGCAGAACGATCAACAGAGGTTCTCCCTGCAAAATAGGACGGTACTGGCGCATCCATACAAAAGGCTAGGAGGGGCATTTACGGTGAAATCACCGTCTGTTCCTAACTTTCATGATAAAATGCATTCAGATCATAGTTCTAGCGACTCAGCTCTGGTGAACGGAAGCTTTAGAGCGAATGATCATCGCTCTGTGGAACCAAGTTGTTTGGGCCAAGCATCCCCCTCTGAACATGATGGGAATTTAAGCGTTATTGACCTGTATGGAGACGAAGTGGAATCCCAACGTGCCGAAGGAGAGGATGATGATGATAATAATGGCGATAATGGTAACGAAGATCTGGAGGAAGTGCACAGTGATGACCTCGATTTGGTTCCTGATGATGACAACCGTCAGCGTGTAGAATTGGAGGGTGCCGCTAGTGCCACAAGTGCGAATTCCAATGGAATCAACAATACCCATTTTGATCGATACGGTTTCAAAAAACAGAATAATTACATATCTGAAGCAGAATATGATAAGTGGTGGGTAGAATATTCGCAGTACTGCGTTCGCCGTAAGCACAAATGGCAATTGCTGTTGGAGAAAAGTGGGTTGCCAGTGACCGATGATTCTCCTTCACGATTTCCATCAAAGAGTGAACGGTTAAAAAGGTATGTCAGAAAGGGCATTCCAGCGGAATGGAGAGGAAATGCATGGTGGCATTTCGCTAGAGGGCAAGAGAAGTTAAACAAGAATAAAGGCGTCTATTCACAACTTTTACGAAAGATGAAGCAGATCAAGAAACAAAACCCTAATGAAAAACAAGTTCAAGACTTGGATATTATTGAACGTGACTTGAATAGAACATTTCCGGACAATATACATTTCCAAAGTAGCTTGCATAACAAAGAGGGACCTCCGATTATAAAATCTTTACGCCGGGTGCTTGTTGCGTTCTCTCTCTACAATCCGAAGATTGGCTATTGTCAATCTATGAACTTTCTTGCAGGCTTGCTATTGTTATTTTTAGACGAGGAAAGGGCCTTTTGGATGCTAGTGATTATTACTTCAAGATACCTACCGGGGGTGCATAATATCAATCTAGAAGGTGTTAACATCGACCAAGGGGTACTGATGCTATGTGTCAAAGAATATATTCCAGAAGTTTGGTCGTACATTAAGCCTTCCATTGACCACCACCAAAAAAATAACAAAACTTTTTCTCCGTCAAATAACAAAGTTTTATTCAATATGCAAAAGAATGAGTTCTTGTACAGACTTCCGCCCATTACTTTGTGCACGGCGAGCTGGTTCATGAGTTGCTTTGTCGGTGTAGTGCCGATAGAGACCACGCTTAGAATATGGGATTGTCTGTTTTACGAGGAATCACATTTTCTATTCAAAGTTTCGTTGGCTGTCTTAAAATTGAGCGAGCATGACCTTTCGAAAATAAAACCTCGTAACAATTCGTTGAATTATTCTTGGGGCTCTAACTTAAACCAGAGAGGCGGATCAATGGGCCAAGAAGATAGCGATATGGAAATTTTTCAGGTCATACAGACATTCCCTAAGACATTATTGAACCCAAATGAGATCTTTGAGAAAATCATTTTCAAAAGGAGATTTAATTTAAATAGGTTAGATCAGGATGAAATAGACAGGTGTCGAAAATTTGTTGCCGCTCAGCGTCTCAAATTTAAGACATATGGTGAACTTCTTGGAAATTCAACATCAGAGGCAGATTTGCCAATTAATGATAATACAGATAATAAAGGTATCCACATAACAAGTGATGCAGTCAATGAAGCATTATCTTCAGAGGTATATGGGTTTAAAAAGAGCCTAGCTGGAGTTCATTGGAATAATAGCATCAAGGAGAAAGTGAAGCAGATGAGGAAGAAAAAAGACAAGGGTGACTAACTTTTGCTTCCTGTTTTTGTTTTTGCATAAACAAATATGTGATAATTAACTAGCATATAAAACATATACATATACACAGACTTATTTTTTTTTGAGCATCTATATTTCAGAGAATTTTGTTTGGCGTTTTTTCTCTGGTATTGATCTGGCAATTTTCCATGATATCTTCTAACAGCGAGGTGAAAAATTTGTTAAAGATGAGCTAAGCTTGTAAATTGTGTAAGTTAGGGCATCACATAAAAAGAAAACTCAATCAAGGGAAACATGAATGGAATATTTGCTATTGAGAAGCCTAGCGGTATTACATCCAATCAGTTTATGCTAAAGTTGCAACATGCTTTAACTAAAAGTCAAGTATTCTCGAAGGAAATTCAAAGGGCAACAGCGGAAAGAAAGCAGCAATATGAAAAACAGACAGGTAAGAAGGCCAGCAAGAGGAAACTTCGTAAAGTCTCAAAGGTAAAGATGGGACACGGAGGCACTTTGGATCCGTTGGCCTCTGGTGTCCTGGTAATTGGGATTGGAGCGGGCACCAAAAAACTTGCAAATTATCTTTCAGGCACCGTTAAAGTCTATGAAAGTGAAGCCCTGTTTGGTGTTTCCACTACTTCAGGAGATGTAGAAGGTGAGATTTTGTCCCAGAACTCCGTTAAACATTTAAATTTCGATGATTTAAAGACTGTGGAGGAAAAATTTGTTGGACAATTAAAGCAGACGCCGCCAATATACGCAGCTTTGAAGATGGATGGCAAACCCCTGCATGAATATGCTCGAGAAGGAAAGCCTTTACCTAGAGCCATTGAGCCCAGACAAGTTACTATTTATGACTTGAAGGTGTTTTCAGACTCTCTCAAACGTGATCATGACTATCCCTTATTGAGGCCCACTACAGAAGAAGCTGTTGATACCGTGAAAAATTTGAATGCAAACATGCTAAACGATGTTTTATACTTTTCAAAAGAATATACAGAGAAGCACGGCCTTGATTCTGAGGTGGCAAAGGTAGAAGAACCATTTCCGCTGAGTGAACAAGAAGAGCAAGAAATCCAAAAAGAAGGAGATTCTTATAGGGCTCCAAAATTGCACTTCAAAGCTAATGTGTCTTCTGGAACATACATAAGGTCCTTAGTGAGCGACATCGGTAAATCTATGAGGAGCTCATGTTATATGGTGAAATTGATACGTTTGCAACAGCAGGACTGGTCTCTTGAAAAAAATAATGTGTTCCAATTAACGGATTTTACTGAAAGAGACGAGAAGGTGTGGAGTAAGGTACTGGAGAAGGTTCTAGACGAGGGAGCAACTGTTGATGTTATAGAAGAGCTAAAGAAAGCAGAAAAGGAAATACCAGCGGACGTGAAGGAATGTATAGTTTCGAGTGATCAACCTGGTGATGAGGCTACGGCTGAAACAATTGAAACTGCTAACGCCGAAGAACATTCTAATACACTAAAAAGAAAAATCGAACAGGTGTAAAAAAGAGGAAGTTCGAACCATTTTTTTTTGGTCTTGTGAAGACTACGCTCTCATTTTATCTATTTTTTTTTTTATGTGTATATATGATTTAAAAAAAATCGATGTACTTATGCATTTAAATCGTTCAATTTTTTTGTGATAGTTCGGTCTTTTCTACGTATCGTCCAATGGATGAATTACCATCAAGGATGAGTTACCTATATAATTACAGGTTGAGTAGTCAGTGTCCATATAGAAATTGTAACTTTGATAAAGAAGATCTTCCGTAGTAAGATCATTCGGACAGGAAAATTGAAAATCGCTTGGGCAATTTCGTACTAATGTATAGCACATGTCAATACAAGGTAGAATTTCGTAATAGTCATCCAAAGGTTTAATAAATTTATTCAAATAATCATTACGGTTGTGACTTTTATCTCTGTGGATGTAGTATTGGGAAGACGTCGTGCTGCATCTCGGAATTGATACTGCACATACCCAATCACGATAAGCTTCGGCACAATCGTCACAAGTCATGACCGGAGAATATCTTGCGTCTTTGTCTGCGTCACAGGATATTAACTGTAGAGCTTTGCTAAAATTTGCATATAGTGCCTCTGCAATGTGGTCATATGTCTGCGCCATGAGAGTTTTATTACCCACAGAAAATGAGGATGTAGGAACAGAGTAAGCGACGTCACTGCAGAAGTCCAAACCAAAGATCAAAGAGCAAGCATCGGTACTTCTTGTGGTAAAATAAACATGTGAAAATAAAATGCCGCCCACACTTGACAACCCATCACCATTACTGATTTTCTTTGTCAGGTACGCTACATAAGTTGTTGAGGCATTCAGTCCTGTCACGTAAAACATTTCTGTCACACTACCACCATATTCTGTAATTTTTTTTTGAATCGCCAAGTCAGTACGCTCTAAAGGATTTGTACTATTTGACGTAACTGTTGCATTTGATGTATTTTGGGAAGACACTAAATATGGTCCATTTTTCACAGCACAAAGAGATAAATTATAGTTTTGGTTTAGTTGAACAGAATCTTCGTGCGAGTAAACATACAGATCGTACAAGGATGGATCATATATTGAATAATTGTGATAAACTTTGGCGTCTGCGGTGACATTCCCCGTTGATAGTAATGCAGAATTCATATCAGTGTCCAGGACCTCTACCCAAGGCCTTACATCCCACTGAAAAACCAAATCGTTCTCAGAAATACTCAGTCTGTATTCCCAATTTTCAGAGGCGTCAGAACTGGACAGAGGTTGCTCCGTAGTGGAATTCACTAGTTCAGCGACCACATAAAGATTTGAATACGTGGAGGTAGCGTTCGAGCTAGAAGACTGCACTGGACTGATGGCTAATGCTTGAATGTAGCCATCCTGAAAAACTGCGCTTTGACCTATATTTGGGTTCTCTAAAACCGTTTCATTAAAAGAGTAGTATATTGTTAAATCCACATCAGATCTATTCATGGGCATTTGGCATATATTGCCGCTAATAAACATTAACACTTCATACGTGGGAGCAAACCCATAACCGGAGGCTTCTGCGTCAATGGTAAATACAAAACTGTCTTTTTTGCCCGCTGTTATGTTAGATAAGATCGGGGTCCATTCATAAATGCTATCCGAATTGATGATTGTTTGTTGACCAGTAGCCATAACGTTTTTCTCCCATCTATTTAGGCTGGGAAACTTTAAGGAAATATTCTTATTTGCGAAAGGATTGAAGTCTTGGAATAAACCGTGAATAGAAGTGGTAAATAGGCAGTAAACCACGAATAGTGCTTGCCACACTATCATCCTTAGAAATAATACTGCCGCTGGACAGAAATTGTAGTGTTACGGGTTTTACTGCAATTCAGTATGGCAGTTAAGCCAGTCAAGTATTTGAGAAATAGCCAAAACGGTACGTCAGCCGGTCGAAATTATTAGGGAAATCTTCCGCAACCAATGGCTCAGTTTCAGTAACCTGTTCTTGAGAAAACAACACGTTTACTTGTAGAGTTACTATTGCGGTCCGATGGCATCGAAACTATATCATTATTATATTATGTATGGCTTCTCAATTTTGATCTTTTTTTTTTTTGGTCAGTACGCGATTTTGAAAGAAATGGAAAGAAGCTATAAAGAGCACAGGATAAATATCTTTTCAAAGCTTGAATAATTTTATAAAAGGTGTAGGAACAGGCCCGACATACAAGAATGTCGACAAGTACAGAGAAGAGGAGCAAAGAAAACCTTCCATGGGTTGAAAAATACAGACCCGAAACGTTGGACGAAGTGTACGGACAAAATGAGGTGATCACCACAGTTCGTAAATTTGTAGATGAAGGTAAATTGCCACATCTTCTATTCTATGGGCCTCCAGGTACCGGTAAAACTTCTACAATTGTTGCTTTGGCACGTGAGATATATGGTAAGAATTACTCGAACATGGTTTTGGAGCTGAATGCATCCGATGACAGAGGTATTGATGTGGTGAGGAATCAAATTAAAGACTTTGCCTCTACAAGACAAATCTTCTCTAAAGGGTTCAAGTTAATTATACTGGATGAAGCAGATGCCATGACCAATGCCGCACAAAATGCGTTGAGAAGAGTTATAGAACGGTACACCAAGAATACGCGGTTCTGTGTATTGGCCAATTATGCGCATAAACTTACACCTGCGTTATTGAGTAGGTGCACGAGATTCAGATTTCAGCCCTTGCCCCAGGAGGCCATTGAGCGTCGGATAGCCAACGTCTTGGTGCATGAGAAGCTGAAGTTGTCTCCGAATGCGGAGAAGGCCTTAATAGAACTTTCTAATGGGGATATGAGACGTGTGTTAAACGTTTTGCAGTCTTGCAAAGCTACTTTAGACAATCCCGACGAGGATGAGATCAGTGACGACGTTATCTATGAATGCTGTGGGGCACCTAGACCAAGTGACTTAAAGGCAGTATTGAAGTCGATACTGGAGGACGATTGGGGTACCGCCCACTACACACTTAATAAGGTACGCAGTGCCAAGGGTCTCGCGTTGATCGACCTAATCGAGGGCATAGTGAAGATACTGGAAGACTACGAACTTCAAAATGAGGAAACAAGAGTGCATTTGCTTACCAAACTGGCCGATATAGAGTACTCGATATCCAAGGGTGGCAACGACCAGATTCAGGGCAGCGCGGTCATTGGCGCCATCAAGGCCAGCTTCGAGAACGAAACTGTTAAAGCCAACGTATAATCGACGCAAATATGTATAGATACAATATGTACAGAACAACTGCATTGTGCAATATAACAACATAACACAACGCCCAGAACGAAATAAAAAAAATAAAAGAAATAGATGAAAGCATTTTCAATTTGCATACCGGAAACCGTAAATCAATTGGCGTCTAGCTAACAACTGAGAATGCGAATCGCCAAATTGTTACAGAAAGTAGCATTCCGTTACGTGATCTGTACTTTAACCTCTTGGACGTAAAGAATGGCAGAACTCTGGCTCTAGTGTTCTGCGAATGCCAGATCGGGAAATATTTCCCAAAAGGGCAACAGCGGCACGAACAAGAATTTCGTGTTAAAAATCGCGTCCGGCGCGAAATTTTTCGCGGAGGCATGCGACGCAAAAGCGACTCGAAATGTCGGGAGCCAAATGAGGCTACAAGGCTGTGGGCAGATTTTGGCGTTATTATGGAGAATAAAAGGAATGGTAGCTTCCATATAGCGATAGGAAAACATATATAAGGTCAATAGGCCTACATGGTAATGGGATTGATAAGCTTGTCCTTAACTCTTGTGTCTTGGAATTACTATTGCGTACATCAGCAATCATCCATTGTCAAGAACAAAAACAATAACAAAAACAATCAATTATACAAATAACAGTAAAGTAATAAAATGTGTGAATACAGCAAGGCTCTTCATATTCTGCTCAAGTCGCCAGTAACGGATGACATAATAAAATTCTTAACAGACACAACATTGAGGGTTGTTCCTTCAAGCAACTACCCCACGCCTCCCGGTTCTCCAGGAGAGAAACACCTCACAAGGCTGCCATCGCTAATGACTTTTATCACTAGATTGGTCAGATACACCAACGTATACACTCCCACTCTGCTCACCGCTGCGTGCTATTTGAACAAATTAAAGCGTATTCTGCCCAGGGACGCTACTGGTCTCCCCTCGACCATCCATCGCATTTTCTTGGCCTGTTTGATACTGAGTGCTAAGTTTCACAATGACTCTTCTCCTTTAAACAAGCACTGGGCTAGGTACACCGATGGTCTCTTTACACTAGAGGATATCAACCTTATGGAAAGGCAGTTGTTACAGCTGTTGAACTGGGACCTCAGGGTGAACACAGAAGATTTGATCCTAGATCTGCAGCCTCTATTAGAGCCCATCAAGCAAGACTTGGCAAGATCCAGCGACCAAAGGAAGAGAATTAACATGATGATGTCCATGAACAGAAGGACTTGTGCTGGCACGAGTCCTATGAGATCAAACAACAGATTCAAACTCTACGAAAAACAGAGAAACGTGTCGATAGCATCCGATTTAAGTTCTGCTACTCTAGTCGACAGTTGTAATGATCTAAGAAGGCTAAAAGATGTAACCAACATAGCGAACAACACAGTCGCTAACACGAATTACGTCAGGACGGTAGAGAAATGGAACGACAATGTCAACAGGCAAAGTTGGGATCTGGAACAGATCATGAGTCAACATGGGTTTTAATGTGGTAAACAAGATGGCCCTTACGGGGCTCTTAGTGGGAGAAAGATTTTTAATAGAGCATAATTAACGGATACATAATATATTATAAATTTAAATAATCAAGGATACCTAATAATAATAACAATCAACTGAACACAACATTAAAAATGGTATTTGTTATTGTATGTTAAGCCCTAAGTGATTGTGCCGTTATAACTTCCATTCGGGTGATACTTGCAATATGAGGAAGAAAAAAGACAAATTTTTTCTTCTTAAAGTATAAAAGGCGGACATATTTGATTTAAATGCAGAAGTTTTCTCTCAATGGTTTATGTTTTACATATGATAGAAAAATGAAGCAATAGCAAAGTATCGTAGTGCGAACCGGTCTCGTAAC